>VTPC01004488.1:0-90605 GCA_011009095.1 Ignelater luminosus
ATATTAATTAATCTAAGATGTTATATACAAAATAATCTTGTGTGTCGCGTGTAGAAATTAATCTTTTACGTGTGATTTATCACGAAGAACACATTTTTTACTTATATAACCCTAATAATTATAAATTGTTTATTAATAATTAATTTTGGAGTCCGCCTATAGTATTTAACGATAAATTAATATTTATTTGGTGTATATTTTTTGTATTTAAATATTATTACATATAATTCATTCTAATACGTATGTATTTAATACTTCTATTGTATTGTATAAACAAATTAAAGAAAGTGAACCCGCGATATACAAATGAATGATAATAAAGGCCCATCGGCTGCACATAACTTTTACTTGTAAAGAAAGAAAAACATATTTAGATCATATTGTGTTAGATGAAGATGCACAATGAAGTCGGTACCGAACAAGCTACCGTCTAAAATCACAGCAAAGTACTCGCTGTCGATCGGACACGAAAGCAATTAGAATCCCATTTCGTAGCACTTGCGAGATATCCGATAGTTCACGGCTTCATAACAATAGAATTTTACCACAAACTGACTCGATACGAAACGACACAAAAGCATTTAGAATCGCCAAGTATCGGGAAAATGGCGCATCCGCATCGTGTCGAGCAATTAGAATCCGTATGCTGGTTACATATTTTTCAATAAAGATCTGTCAAACGAATGTCATATGTCAAAATAGGGTTAATATACAGTAAATTCGTTTTTATGTGCAAATCAGTTTGATTACAGTGAATATTAAAGTAATAAACACAAAAAATAAATTTTTATTCCAAATAATAAACAAACAACAAAAGGTAACTTAACGAAATGCAAACATTTACCTTTTCTGAATGACAATCTAACGTCTGATTTTAAATAAAAACAAATAGGTAACAATACCGTCAACATTTCTCAATGAAAAATTCTAGTGTTTTGAAGGTTTTGTTACCAACACAACAAAAACAACAGGAATTATAGAAATGAGATAAAGTATATTTTTGTTTAAACACTAAATGCAACATGTTTGTAATTTTTGATTTTTACCACAGAAAACTTCCTAAGCGCGTATTTCAGTTCATAACAGTAATTATACAATGAATTCCAGATTAATAATTAAATAATAATTACAGTTTGCATTTTCAATTAGCCTTTAAATCCATATCCAGTTTTTGAAGTCTCCAATATGTTATAAAAATAACGTCTCCTTAGAGTCTGTTGAAATATTTGTGCAATCTTTGAAGTCTGTGTTCGTGTGAAATCCGAAGTCGCTATACTTGCATTCTGTGTTCGTTTGTTTATGGTATTTCAGGGACTGTAGATATGTTTGTATGTTTTTTCAATTAATTTATTCAAAATAGACGCCAGTTATTTATGCACCCATGGCTTGACCATCTGGAATAAACTGAGAAAAACGCTACATCCTTAAGGTATCTCATCCCATAACCCCACGGGCTCTGTATGAAACATCTATAATCTATTCTCCAAAAAGAATTCAACAAAGCCGATGTTGAAATTGCAACGTATGTTGCAATAATTCTCACCATTTTGAAATCATACTGTATACGAGTAAACTAGTTTAAAAAGGCAATCTTGGAAGTAGAAATTAATGAAGATTAATGGCATATTACATTGAATAACAATATGCCACGGCCAGCTATTGAGGAAGAACTTTATTGAGTTTGGGAAAAGTTGTCATCTTCGACACAACTGAGTTTGATATCTTCAGCAAGAATTGATATCACAGAAAAACTTTCTTTGAAAACTGTTTTGAAAAACCTTTTACTGTTGACTACCATTTTGAGATTATTTTATGTAAAAGTCTAACTCCTGGTTGCATTAAGCGTTTAGCCTGCATTTTGTATTTTATTCCTCATCACTGTGAATACGCCTTTAGTGTGTACGGTTTTAAATTAAATTATAATATCTAATGTGTACGCACCTTAATTCACAATTTGTATTTTATTAAATACGACGGCGGAGGAATTCTAACTTCATTCTGTTTGAGAGAAATTGTCATAGTACAAGAGCCACTGTCAGAAAAAGAAGACTTGAATCCTAACTTTCTGGTATTGTTACACATCGCCGCAGAAAGGTATCTGGCTACGCTGGTGAAAATTTCAACGAGCTAGGTGTGGGCATGCGCTCGTAGTGGAACTTATGAAAAAGTCTAGTTTTTTCACGAATCCTAACTATCTGGCGTTTATAAATTTTCGTAAAGTGGCGAAATACAAGTACTTTGGTGAAAACGCCAGAACACTAGACATAGGCGGTTCCATCTAATACACGAAAAACCGTAAACGGAAAATGTCACTTATCGTACCCACTTGAAATTTGGGTCATTTTTATCCTAATTCCTAAAATCAAAACACCAAAAAGCCCAGTGTGGTCTTTGTTTCATTAATTAACATTTTATGCAAAAGAGTTCACTTTTTTCACAGTTTTTTTCAGGTTTTTAAAAAATATTAATAAGGCTTGAAAATTTGGTTGCGTATTATTGAAAGTTTGTATAATACGAATTTCGGAACGCCAGAAAGGTACGCCCCACCCTATCGCCAAGCGTGCCCATTCATTTACAAAATTTGATCCCCCAGATTGTCGTAAATCCGTATTGCCCTAGCACCCTTGACCATAGGGAGGGGCGTACTTTTCTGGCGTTACGAAATTCGTATTATACAAACTTAACAATAATACACACACACTTTTTTTAACGAACGTGAAAAAAATGCTTTATGCAATCGGGGAGTTAAGATATACATACTCGGTTCGAACGGTCGCTGATCTTTACAGGATTCACTAGTTTTCAATGCAAAGCTCTCTACAGGCATTCTCCCACACGGTTCAGTTTTCTTATCAGGAAGTTTAGATGCCTTACAAGTACTGCCACAATCTGGACAACTTGGTTTCGGCTTACACGGGTTCGGCTTACAACATGGGTTAGGCTTACAACATGGCTTCGGCTTACAACATGGGTTCGGTTTACAACATGGTTTTTCGGGTTTTTCAGAAGCTAATCCACAAGAATGTTTTGGCTTTTCAGGTGTTTTACATGCACTACCTGATTTAGATGTACTGTGTGATGGTTTTCCATATTTTTCGCACAAATTTTTCACATTACTGGGCGCTAATGGTGGTAACGAACTTTCTTTACCACCTCCTTTACCACTGCAACAAGTGCAATGCTTTTTGGGTTTTTTACATTCTGGACAAGTATTACCACCACATGAACTCGTAGAATACAAGTTACTTGTACCAATAAATTTCTTGATATCTGTATTTATAGTTTTAGTGGATGTGTACTTAGTATTATAATTGATCTTTGAACGTTCCTTGTTGAGTGGAAGAACATCATTGCATAGCTGTTGATTATTATGTAGCGGATTTACTGATTTTACTGATAGTAAATTTGTATTGCTTAGATCTATACATCCTTTTTTAGTATATCTTGAAGGATCCAAAGTTGTCTTTTTTTGCGATTTCTGCCAAGTACACCTTATAAGTTTTCTAATCGCAGTATATGCCTTTAATGATTTTCGATAGAATCCAATTGCCGCTTGTTCAGCTTCACTTCTGTACGGTATATTTGTTGGTTTTTTAATCCAAACCATTGGATCTGATGATATACAAGACTCACAAGCAACTTTGGTAGTTCACATATCTGTTGTGGTTTTGGACTGGGATCGCACAATTTTATTTTATCGCGTGACAGTTGTAATGATGATTTGCATGCCTGAAGTTTTGAGCGTTTTGAGCACGGTTCTGTTGAGTTAAAGGTTTTATTTGGACATTTTGGATTTCTGCAGTTAGGATTGTTGCATGTGCTGTAGTATTGTGCGTTAAATCCTAATTTAGGTACAAATGAGTTGTGATTTAATCTTAAAATGTTATATACACACTTAAAAAATTTTGACATCCTAAAGTTCACTAAAAATCTTTTGAAACGAAATGTACGTAAATGAAAAAATGAAAAATCTGTCAAACTGACATTTTTATATCCTAGCAACATTGGACTCACAAATAATCATGAGGATACTTCCGATACTTCGTCTATATTGGATTTTATGGTTTTTATTTACGCGTTGCACATTATTGAGTTTTCCCTCAATAAAGAAATTAAAAAATCATAAATCATGGCAAAATTTCTGTTGAATCCCCCATTAATAACGTATTTTGTTTGCTGATTAACTAAGTCTACGACCTCAAAACGCACAGTTTCTTTATTCGTCACAAAATGCAGTGTACTGTGTGCTACGTCATTTAAATGCAATTAGAAATAAATACCTGTATTGGGGAAATTCCACAATTGGCTTGTTTTGATATTTTTGCAAGTTATACATACAATGATCAGTGTGTGAGACTTTAGAAAATTCGATTTTATACAGCAGTAAACACAAAAAAAGTTTAAACTTCTGAAGTGTATCAATGACCAATCAAAATGTGGACCGACCTGCCAACTTCAATTGATTAATAGTTGACACTGATTGACAGTACAATACAAGGTTATTGTGATGCTGTATTCTGATTCATCAATGGTATGATTTTAAATTTTCAAATTCAGGACCTTATTTATACCATTTCTGGATATAATGAGGAGCTTGATCACTGTATGCGAGTTTGCTAAGCTTAAATATTGTATATCAATGACAAAAATCTCAACATTCAATTTTGTGGAAAAGCGGTAAAGCATCGCAAGGCTTGAGAGAGAATGACGAAAAAAACCAAGGATACCTAAGCATGGAAAAGTGTCACAAAAGCTGTACAAACTATAGGTACAGTATAGAAAGAGCTCCCAGAGGACGCAAAATGCGCCTACAATTTATTCAATACTGAAGCCGACTCATCCGGGATTCTTAAATCGGTGAACTTTTTCTGTTTATTTATTATTGGTCGAACTTTGTGAAACGTTATGAATAAGTAGTTGTAAGGTCGGTAGTGGACAAATCTACTGCCATATCTGAATATTATTTAAGGAGACATATACAAACAGTACAAGTTTGAAATATCTATAGCAACTAAATTCGAATTGTTGAAAAAACCCTTAATGACCTTTAGATTGTATGAATGAAGTTGTCCCACTTAAAATAGAACATTGATGCTTTTAAATCTAAATATTCTTGCTAGTTTTGCCAATTAAATAAAAGAAAAAAGAAGAAAATATACCACTTTAGTGGCAGTTGCTGTACAAAATGACAATGGCGATATTTCGTTAGTAAATTTATTGGAAATAAATTGCATGCACAAAACACAAGCTTAAATCCGGCGAAACACATAAAACTCACAAAACTATCGAACAAATCAAAACAGTTCCTTCCACACGCCACGTGATAAATCTCTTGTACCAAATTACATGCCGAGGACCACTGTAATGATCGCAGGTGGCGTAAATGAGATCGAGCAACTGCTAACTAGCTCCATCCCTAAACCAGGCAAAATTTTATTATATTTCCACGCATGTAAATGTGTGGCCACTATAGTAGCCGTGGTCCACCAGGAGGAACCACAAAGGCCACTATAGTGGCCGGCGGTAGCAAACGAGTTAAAAACATAAACAATTCTCTCAAAACATTTACTTCTATGTGCAAAAAATTCCAAAGTACTTCTACAAATTTAAAAAAGTAGAAACGTATTCCAAAGAAAATTAAATAAGAAACTTCTTATAACAAATTTTTGAATATGCCCCCATTTATGACAAACAGAATCTGAGGCGATCATAAAAATTATCTAACGTGTTTGTTAACTGTTCTGCTGTGATAATTATTGATACAGATTGTATTCGATGTGTTAGCTGGTTTAAATCCATCAAAAACCTTGGTTTTCATATATTTCCAATAAAAAACAAATCTATCGGTGCTAGGTCCGGTGACCTAGCAGGCTAGGATATTTCACCATAGTAAAGGGTTTTCCAATAAGAGGTGTTATTTTGATATTCAAAGAAAAGTGCCATTTTTTAATATAAATGATCGGATGTTTATTTCATTATAAAGAGGAAGGTATGCCGTTAATAGTGGAAAATAACATCAGGCAAATGACCACCACGACCACGCTTACAGGACAATATCCTTTTCATACGATACCCGTCCAAACGTTAACTATGGATTGTCGCTGTATTTTACTGATGTTAAACAAATGCAAATTGTTTCTACACCAATACGTGCAATTTTGTGAGTTCACTTTGCCGGTAACATAGAAAGATAATTGTAAAAAGAATTTTTTGTAAGATATCTGGATTGGTAGGTATATTGCAGATGTTAATGTGATTGACATAAACGAATAAACATGCAAATGTTCTATTTTAGGTGGGACGCTTCAATGAAATGTAAATTAGTTACCTTAGCTATGGTAACTATGACAATAGCAGACTCTAAAAGTCTGCGTGTTTCGTCTTTAATAAAATTCACTGTATGTACAGTGTGCTCCAATTTCGATGGGATTAAATGGGTAACTTTCTTATTAACGTAGATAAATGAAAACCGCTTAGGTACTCGTGAGCTCTTTTTTCATGCTTATTCCATTACCGTTGCCAGAAATAAGCTGCTATCTTTTGTTTTTTCCCTAGAGAGAAAAAGTGAAAAATGACCGATTTCTTCAATTTGCTGTAACTCCTTTATTTTCGAAGCTAGAACAAAATCATTTTAGCATTGTTTAGGTACTTTCTAACGTAGAATTCAATGTCGGCAGTTGTTGTTTTCTAGCCCTTGCCATAAATGCGCTGTAACTCAAAGTTGAATTTTTTAAATGGACGGATTCCTTCAGTTTGCTGTAACGCATTTATTTTCGAAGCTACAACAAAATCATTTTAGCATTGTTGAGGCACCTTTTAACATAGAATTTAATGCCGTTCATCGTTTTTTTTTCTAGTCCTTTCCACAACTACGCTGTAACTCAAAGTTGAATTTTTAAAGGGGCCATTCAAGAAATTCAACTTTAAGTTATAGCGCAGTTATGAAAAGAACTAGAAAGAAACGACTGGCAAAGCAACCTCTGTAATAGTATAATATACCAGGACATCAAAATTGATCACAAACCACGTGATCACGAAATTTACTGTTGCTTAGGCAACACATCTTGCACTATTGGCAGCTCTGCTGTAATAAACATAATGTAGTTTTCCAGTGGCGTAGTATTAGATATATGATAAAACAACTACTTAAAAACTTAAATATTTCAAATTTATTATAACACTTTGAATACATTAAATTTAACTTACCTCAATTAACTCACAAAAAGTAGATTTAGTCTTGAAACAGACTGATCTTTAAATAGAACAAAATAAACTATAAAAAACGCAAAACAAAGAAGCAACAAGAAATCACGGAACGTACGCACTCCGATGTAATTTTAGGTTAGAAATGTACTCGGGAGGATATTACTCCGTAGTATGGTCAACGGCGAAAAATAAAATTTCGCGCCACTTTTAAATTAGTGATCACGTGTTTGTGATTATTTCCAATGTCCTGGTACATGTGCATTCAACTAGCAATATTTCAGGTAGGACCATAAAATTCAAACTTCTTATTTGCTTCATTGCACGTAAGCACTTAGAATTGATATCAAAAAAGTTGTGTATACTGGGTTGCCTACACAGATTTTAACCCTAAACTTAGAATTTAACCTGACTGCCGTCGACCCTTAACTAAAAACAAAATAATGTACACCGAATGCACTATTTATTTGAAATATTTATATATTTGTTTTTATTAAGACACTCCAGAAAAACTTGATTACACTTGTATTAGGTAATTAGGAAATTAAAAACTAGAAATAATAAGAGAATTTCAAATTTATTTGAATAGAAAATAAAATTTTGAATGTCTACATATAGGTACAGTTTGCTAAGAGAAAAATTTTGAAATTTCGGCTTATACATAAAACGCACATCTCAATTACAATATTGACCTAAAATATATCACAAACATAATAACAAACACGTCAAATGTTTTCCTGAAATCAACATATAAAAGGTGCCCAAAATTTCATTGGTTCAAAAACACTATTATTATTATTACTATTATTTTTAGTTTTCTAAATAGGTACTGGTCTGCAATATAACAATTAAATAGTTAATAACAAAAAAATAAATCACAGACATGCGCTGCTTACAATACTGCCCTGATAACACAAAACTTCTTTAATGCTCAACATAACCGAGGAGTGCATTAAAGTTAGCGTATGACTGTTGCCTAACAGATTGCTTATTATGCAATTTATCGCATAAAAACTGTATATGGAGATTAACAGGAATTTCTCTATAAGAAATTTCCTTGAATTCGTACACTGATGCACAAGTGCAAAAGTACGCCCTAAACTTACTAATGGAATATCTCGGTAACATTTTTCGGTTATAATAATTTATAATAATAATGATGACGATGATAAGACTCTTACATTAATGGTTACAGAAATAATGACCAAAATGTTTGCACAACAGATATTGCAAAAATCTTTGTCACCATACCTCCATCATTATATTTTCCACACGTTATCATTTTGCAAACTGGTGTTGCAAAACGATCACGTTAACAATATAAACAAACACCAATGACTTAACTCTACATATTTAAATCGGGCAAACTTTGGCGAAAAGATGTCGGGTAGCGCCCATTTTAGTAAAACTGGGATATATACTATGTTATGGGTGATCCTCGTGCTAGGGTTATTTACCAAAAATAAAGCTACCATTCACCACTGTGACTGCTGTTGTCTTGAAGGTGAATTTGCCATACCTACGATACAAAATAAAAGAATGTTATCTAAAATAGCGAAGCAAACAGTCAAATGCTTAATTACAAATACATTGTGATGAATCTTCAAGTAAATTCCTCATCAAGTTGACTGTGGAAATCTTTATTCAGTACAATCAAGACATTGCTTGTTTTTTGTTAAAATGATTCCGATGCATATCTGATTGTTGTAAGGCTAGACGATCTAATTTATTAATTTTTCCATTTTTAGAAAACGAAAAATAAAAAGCAATGACACATACTGATGCAATATTTTTTTCTCTGAAAAAAACTTTTTTTACACTTTTGCTGTAAAATAATTAGAGGCGCCACTATTTGCAACTATTTGATTTTTGTATGTCCCAATTATAAAATAACATATGAGCAGAAAAATAAAACGTTAACAATAAGCATAAGCATAACCTATTAAGTAGTTTCCCAGTGTCATTTTAAAGTTTAATTTTGCTTTATCAAAAGTAAGGTTCATAAAAAATAATAGTGTGCTGTGAAAGATAGGTCATCTTATTAACAGCCATTTTTGAACCTGAAAATTAGGGTTAAATTAACATAAGCAATTCCTAAAAATTGATTGCTGTGACAGTAAATTTTGAATGCGATTTTGAACGCGTTTTGAAGGTCAGTGAACTATCACTTGCAAGTTTATTTTTAATAAAGTATTAAGTGTATATTACAAAAAATGTAATATAAGTTTATTAGACATTCCCATATATGTTAGAAATGATGACAAAGTTGACTACCTTGTTATTGTTTCTAACAGAATGTAGTTTGCCCTTTTATCTTTTATATTTAACTTTTTAAACTGTAATTTTGATGTGTTAACATCATTAATAGCCTGAGGATGGCCTTTACTTGTGTAATTTTGTTATGTAAGGTCAAAACACATCGATGTTGTAGAGAGTGACCAATAATAAACATTTACAGGATCAACTATCAGTTTAATTAATCTTTTAGTACATACAGGAACTTTAGCTTATGTTTGGTAAAGAACTCACTTTAGTTTAGTTTAATGAATTACCTAGAGCTTTGGTCTGGTGAACCAAGATTGTGGGTTTGATCCCCATGCAAGTTCTCATTTTCCTATAGGTAGAAATTATAATTTATAAGTATGAGGAAGATTTCTAATTCAATTTGTGTGTATTTGTTTGAATATGACAACAAAGCTTTATAAATTTTCCATAGCCAACTTGACATAGAATGTACTTGGTCATAATGATATAAAACTTATGATGTCAATGAGTCTTTCATTAACTTTTCTGGAGATGAAAGACTGTGCTCATAAGTATCTAATTTCAGTACTATACGGATGTCAACAGTATAGCTGTATTTCAAATGTATTCTTAATTTCCAAGAAATGGGTAATGATAATGTAATACCTGTTGTATACACAGGCACATCCCCTTGATTGAGGGCAGCGCTCTCGCTTAGATTAGAAGCCGGCGGAGGAGGCATTGCATAAACGGGAGCGTTAGGTTGCTTTCCAGGCGAGGGTTGATGTGTCACTGGAGATCCACGCGTAGGAGAATCTCCACCTTCGTCCGATATGTCCTCCTATGAATGACACGTTTCGTTACGAGAAAGAGGTTCTTGTTAAATACCAAAAACCATGCAATTCCCATTATTGCATATTTTTTGTAAAGTTTTATAACACTAATAACTTCCACTTTTTAGTAATCCTACGGGTTACTGTTTATTATTAATTCGACTTACGCAATTGTTCCATGTACGATCACCACAACCACCACCATTAGCGTTAAGGTATAATGAACATAAATGATTATTTTTATTATGTAACATTCAACAAAATAAAACAAACATAAATAACAGAAAACAAACACATGGATACCATTCAGAAAGGGTTAATGACGGTGGGAGAGCCATGTACAACATTAATGTGATACTAAACTTACCCTACGCTTAGAGGGCTGCTGTGTGACAGGCCGATTTTCACTTGCTCCCCCCACTTGCTCTTCCCGCTGCAAACATGATGCTACGTCAGAACATAAAATAAACCAAATCAAAATGAATGAAAATGATCAACAAAAATAATCATCTCATGGTGTTTTTTATAAAAGCTTTCCATATCTCCAAATAACCAAAAACAACACTTTGGCTGTTTGTTGCGTTTGAATGTCCTGAATTTTACTAGCATATCATGGTCAATGGTCAATGTCATATAGTTTACTAGCAATACAAAAGTGTCTTAAGGAATTTGCTTATCCAAATAATGTATATTTTAGTTTTTAACAATGTGGATATTTCTAGAACATTGTATTCTATTAAGGGTTATGAAGAAGAATAACTAGATCAAAGTTCATTAATATACAGGGTGTTTGGTTCACCGCCGTATATCCGAAAAGGGGTGGTAGAAGACACCATTTGGAACTTATCTAACCTAATATACCATTATACAAAGTATCACGGTTTTTGAGATATTGTCATTTTTCATAATTCCACCCAATTGGACGTATTTCCCTATTTAAATGTAAACACCGCACTACTGGAAACTTGAAGGTGATGATAATTTTATAATCTTTCATAACCACTCTATCGATTTTAGTCATTTCCATCCACTCCTACAAGTGATTAAACAAATTAGAGCCGGAGAAAGTTAAAAAAATTGTGACTCTAAAATTTAACTTTTACTTCATA
The DNA here is from genome assembly GCA_011009095.1 of Ignelater luminosus. Classification (NCBI taxonomy): domain Eukaryota; kingdom Metazoa; phylum Arthropoda; class Insecta; order Coleoptera; family Elateridae; genus Ignelater; species Ignelater luminosus. Next base: position 11,390 of record VTPC01004488.1, read on the forward strand.
AGGCTATAAAACAGAAAAATCCAATAGGTAATTCGGTTTAATCATTTTTAAAAACATCCTTGTTCTTTACCCTTTAAAATGACATACTACACTTTTAACCACCTGCAGATTCTAAGGACTCACAGGCGGACTTGAATGCAAAGGAACTGTTTGGCCACACAAAAGCAAACACTTGATAACACGTTATTGGCTGTAGGTTTGGCTTCATAACCATTGGTGGTGTTGATTCTTGCATTTTCGACCGTTTATTTTGTGATTTTTGCATGTTGCAGGTCCATACCAGTTTGCGTTGAACTCCACGTTTTATTACAAGCGTTTAATTAGACTATTAAAAAGCATTAAATCTACATTGAATTACACTTGTTTAATTGGACTATTAAATAGTGATGGTCCCCAGACATAATAACCCGAGGGTGTCAAATACGGTGATCGAGCAGGCCATATTATCGGCCCGTTTCGCCCTATCCATCTTTTGGAAAAGTTGGCATTTAAAAAGTTTTTACAGAACAATCTGGACGATATTTTGGATGAAGTGCCACTAAATAGGATCCGACAAATGATTTTTCAAAACGATGGATGCTCGCCTACTATCGGATAGCCGTAAGAGACTTTTTAAATGTCAACTTTCTCAATAGATGGATAGGGCGAAATGGGCCGATAATATGGCCTGCTCGATCACCTTCTGTTATTATGTCTGGGAGCCATCACTATTCCATAGTCCAATAAAACAAGTGTAACTCAATGTAGATTCAATGCACTTCAATAGTCCAATTCAACGATTGCAATAAAACGTGGAGTTCAACGCAAACTGATACGGACCTGCAACATGCAAAAATCACAAAATTAAAGGTTGAAAATGCAAAAATCAACACCACCAATGGTTATGAAGCCAAACCTACAACCAATAACGTGTTATCAAGTGTGCTTTTGTGTGGCCCAACGGTTCCTTTGTATTCAAGTCGCCTGTTAGTCCTAAGAATCTGCAGGTGGTTAAAAGTGTGATATGTCATTTTAAAGGGTAAAGAACAAGGATGTTTTTATAAATGTTTGAACATAATTACCCATTGAATGTTTCTGTTTTATAGCCTTATAAAGTAAAAGTTAAATTTTAGAGTCATAATCTTTTTTAAATTTCTCCGGGTGTAATTTGTTTAATCACTTGTATGAGTGGATGGAAATAACTAAAATTGATAGAGTGGCTATTAAAGATTATAAAATTATGATTACCTTCAAATTAAAAGTTTCCAATAGCGCGGTGTTCACATTTAAATGGGGAAATACGTCCAATTGGATGAAATTATGAAAAATGACAACATCTCAAAAACCGTGACACTTTGTATAACAGTATTTTAGGTTAGATAAGTTCCAAATCATGTCTTCTGCCACCCCTTTTTGGATATACGGCGGTGAACCAAACATCCTGTATATCACTACATTTAATAATACAATAATTGATTTCAAACTGCCTAGTCTTAATCCTGTTTGTAATTTTTGTATTAAGGATATCCCTTTGCATTTTCTCAATGGTAACGGTTGCTACAAGAGCAACAAATCTGTGTCCTTTAATATGTTTAAGGTTTTGTTAAAATTCAGATTGACTGGGAGCAAATGTAGTCCAAAGCGAAAGCACGTCTTTAGCATAACCAGTAATACAAACAGGGTCACGCTGAACGCATTACGAATGACATCAGCATGAATGCGAAGTCGATCGCGACTTTATTTAGTTTTTTTACGATTAATTTCTTTAGATTCTAATTGGAAGTCTAACAGAAAATTAAATAAAAATCAATAATTTAGAAGACTTTAAAAGGTTATTTGATGAATATTAATTCAATTTCTGACGGTATTTTATCAGAAGTTTTAACAAATTCTGATGAATATTGAATAACAATTATTTTTTGACGCTGCCCTCCCTTAATCAAACCCCCAGTCGCTACTGCTTCAATTATACATGTCGTGAAAACAAATTCTACGAAATTTAACGTGTCGCTCGGTTTCTATTTTTAATATTATAAGCATGGGCTGCATACTGCAAATTCTTTTATTAAATAAAAACAAGAATACTCCGTGGCAACACGCAATGCGCCGATTACTAATCAATTATTACACGTGACGGAAGACTTACGTATGTGAAATAATAATCTGAACAGTTTCTACCCATTTCTTTGAGTTCCTGTTGATTTCGCCCACTTCTACACTAAAAATTTGAATAGTTTAGGTGTTTATTGACATTATTGCCACGTTTGTAACTGGAATTTCGTTAATACAAGCAATAATTTTACAATTGCTGATTATAAATAATGTAGGTACTTAGGATATCTATGTGTAATAATTTTAATAAAGAAAAAAGACGTATACATTTAGAACAAAATGTTTTGAGAAAGATTTATCTATGTTCAGAAATACATAAGAATTAACACTAACAATCCTAAATAAAAAAAGATATCTCTCTAGCAAATAGTACGTACTAAGTACAAGTGCTTCTCATTATTTTATGCAACACTGTGGAAAAAACAATAAAAACAAAACATGTCAACATCGAAATATGCAGGTTAAGGAAAACAAAATTAGCAAAAGCGGCGAAATGAACGTTGTTTTCACTTCACTCGATATTTGTGACATCCAAATGCAGCAAAACCTGTGGAAGCAATAACGAGGAAAAACAAAAGAATCGTTTAGATACTGTAATGTAATAAGATAAATAAGAAGCTTCAAAATAATCTTTTCTCAATTTCTAGCAGCTCACCTGATACTTGTAGTCGCTTAAAGGTTGCACTATTTGTTGTGACAAAAAAAAAATAAATTTTATATACGAGTAAATTAAAAGATTTACAATTATAGAAAATAAAATTTGATGAAATCAAATGTGTATTTTACTGTAACGTTCCGAAATCGTTTGTTTATTAAAGTTTTATTCTTAGAAACATAAAAAGTTGTTTTCCTCTGTTCTTTTGTTGTCACATTTTCATTAATAGCATCGTTTGAAGATTAGAATTTGCAGTTATGTTGGTATTACTGTGTTAAGTCATTGTCATAGTACAGTAGGACTTGAATCAAAATCGACTTTTTTTAGAATTTAACCCCCGGTTAATAAAAAGCGTTTTTAAAGTCATCATTAGCTAATGCGATGTTACCTTTAAAATCTAGCGATCTAATTGGAGAAGTCTGAACAGCCTTCTGGATTCTATCACTTATGATTGGTTTATGACGTTCTTAACGGTGGCAATGCCGCCTACGAGAAGTTCGCGGTGCCACAGCGTTCCGAGGTACAGTTTGAAAACCACTGGTATAACCATAAAATCCCCTAACAGTTTCATAAATCAAATCAAAGAAACGTCAGTTACTTTGGTAGTAATTATTTAATTAAGAATAGTAATTCAAGAGTGATAGTTACAAGCCTAGGTTTGTATCAGATGTTTTTGATCTAATGTATGTTACGCTATAGATTCGAACATGTAAGCGCTGAACATAACTTGTGACGTCATACAACGGTCATTAATTCATTATGAAATTTATCGTTATCATGAGTGAAAAACTATTTCAATGTTAATACCAATAATATTTTCATGTAAAATAGTAAAACAAGTATGAATCCATACATTGTTTAAAATCATCAAAGTTGCTCTTTTTGACAGGTGATATATGGTATCAAACAAGATTCCATTGTTAAAATTTCAATACTTGTTTCTAACTAAAAAAATAAATCAAAGTTTACTTACTAAAAGTAAGAAAATTACTTTTCTCCTAGTTAGTCCAAAGACAGTTAAAAAAAGTTTGATGAAACTTTAGAATAAAATAATGAAACAACGCCGAAACATTTATTTTAGACACTTATACACATAGTACACCAATTAGACAAAAAAGAAGAAATGTTGGAATAAGCAGGGTGTCTCGTTCCTTTGGCAATTTTAAGTCAAAGATTCCTGATAAGCATATGTCCACAACTCAATAGTAAAGGAATTATGACTGATATTAAATTTAACAGAGCAATCAAAACAAAATAATAACGTAATGCTTTATTAATACCTATGTTTAGCAAAAAGTTAATTACGGTAATTGTTCAAAATGTCTTCCTGCTGCCTGAATACACATTCTAGCTTTCCTTATAATTGAAGAATTAATTTTTTACGAATTAATTCAGGTCTAGTTCAAGATTTTTCTGCATAGATTAAACTCTTCATGTTTTTCCAAAGATAATAATCCAAAGACATTAGGTCTGGCGACCTTAGTGGCCATGGAACTGGACCTCATTTGTTAAAATTTAATAACAGCCATAGCTTCTGTATTATTGAGTTTTGGGGATGTGTAGAAGGTACTTCTGACCTGAAATTACCTAAGGAACGCACTCTCTTAAGGTATGTCTATCGAGTCGCGGGACACCCTATATAATTTAAGAAATAAAATATTCAATGTGGACATTTTTTATGAAACATTCTGTATAGTTGGAAGTAATTTTCAAACATTTGAATAATTGACCAGTACAACTTTCTTCAATACAATTTTTTATGTAAATCATTATAAAGCCTCTGACCAAAATCAAAATCGTGAAATATTCTGTATGCCTATCTCAAAATAGATTGGATTAATGTCTATTATATTTGTAGGTGTTTTATTAATTTTTTAATAGTACAATTATAATTTCCTCAATGTTAAAAAAAATGACCAATAAATCAAAGAATACTGCTAGAATTAAAGTTTGTTTTTATTTTTAAATTTGAATATACAAATCAAGAAAGTGCCTTGGTTAACAAAAATACGTATAACATTAATATTAATGAATTGTCAACTAGTTCTTATTGTAACACTAAAAAAGTAAAAACCTTCCGCACCTTTATTTAAATGAACAGGCAATCTATGATTTGTTCAGTAAACTCATTAACTTTTACTTATTTTATGATATAGATAGATAGAATGAATTGTACATGATTAAAATTAAATAGCGCGACGTCATCTAATCGTTTCGAGATAAAGATTATTCATTTAAACTTCTCAGAAACTTATTTATGTTTGTCAAAGTCACGCAGTATGTATTTCATAATCTCTAACATAGGCATAATATTACAAACAGGTAACAATAATACATACAGTGTGTCCACATTTCTATGCTCACTATTGGGATCTCCGAAATTGTAAGAGATACGAAGTCGGTCAAATTAAAAAAGATTTGACTATGTTGGAGATCAGTTTACTTATGCTTTTGCTTTTTCAAAAAAGTACACGGCTTACTAGCTATTTGCTAAAAACGAAATTATGTTATTTTTTTTAAAGTGAAATATTTCAGGAACGAGCAAAAATAGAAAAGAACAGCAAAGAAGGTGTTTTAGAGAATTTACTCCGAAACACAAAAATATTATTTTCGGAATTGTCTTTTGTTTACTTCGGCGATGAAACGTAAATCCAAATTTTTTTCTAATGGAACGTCTAATTGATTTCCATATTACTGAACTGCACGCCTTAAATGCTTTTCAGTGATACATGGTTTGACATAGTTATTCTTTTGTTTTACCGAGTTATGAAGTGAAAATCGTTTTTCATCATAGTGTGCCATGACATCTAACACGCAAAGTCGTGGAGTTTTATCAAAGAAATTCATTTGTTATACAAAAATTGCTAAAACAAAATAAATACGCTTTTATGGGGCATTAGCTGCTTATTTGATGCTATCTGTGAATGCTCAGTAAAGTATCTTAAAAGCGTCTTTTGTTTTGTTTTAGCAATTGTTACGTAACAAACGTAATTTATCTGACAAAAATCAATGATTTTCATATGTTTAAAGCCATGGCACAGTAAGTGGGAAATGCTTCTTATTTTAAAAAAATAAGGTAATTTCGTGTTTAGCAAATATCTAGTAAGCCGTGAACTTTTTTGAAAAAACAAAAGCATAAGTAAACTGATCTCCAAAATAGCCAAATCTTTTCTAATTTAACCGACTTCGTATCTCTTACAATTTCCGAGATCCCAATAGTGAGCATCGAAATGTGGACACACTGTATAGATAATAAATGATCAACATAATAATTACTCAACACATTTTTAGATGTTGACTGCCAAATAAAATCTTATTGAACCTGTATTTTAGAAATGTCATCAATCATCGTAAAACAATACATAAACCATATAATTACTTTTCTGTGAAAAATAAAATTCAATAATGATGTTTTAAGCATTCCTTAGTAAATCAGATTTATAATCAGAAAATATCACATAGTAGCAATTGTAATTAAGGAACCCATGCATTAACGCCCATGTTTCACAATCTTTTTTGATGGTGACACCTAATATTCATCTTTTTATATAGCAAACCTGTTCATTAAGTAAATATGTTGTGGTCCATGAAAAGCTACCTTAAGTTGGAAAAATCAATTTTCATGTTCTGAGTGCGTGTTATTCTACGGACGTAGAGAATAGAAAAAAATAGAACAGCTCAATTTGTTAAAAATTCGGCGAGATACGGAATTTTAAAAACTTAGTTTGTAAAATTATAGTTTAGAGAAAAACAACTTCAAAGTTTTGCATGCCATTTAATTATAACATGACACTGTGTGGAATAACCACACGTAGAATAGCAGAGCTGGTTTATAGCTTAAAGTATTGCCACAAGTTACCAGATACATCTAGGATTGAAACCTAAAGAGCGATAATTCGACCACGATCGCGTTTTTTGCTCTACAGAGAAATTTACTTTTCTGACTTATGGTACTTTTTTATAAATCACATCACAAATATAAAAAACAAAAATGCTGCTAAAAGAAATAAAAAATAAATTTTTCAAACAGATCTAAATTCGTTCTTGTGTGGTAACTAGGTATTTTACAGTGTTTAGCTGAGCCATTACACCCTGATGATTAGATTTCAATAGGGGTTATATCAAATTTTAATGAGCTTGATCTTTATTGCTTTCCTGTTATATCCTTGAGATCAATTTCATTTCTTATCATTTTACCTACGATTTTTTCACTTTTGGACGAGTCCAGCAAATGAAAGCAATTTCTGCTGTTGATAAGTGACTGAAGGGTAATGAGAATGAACTTCATAGATTGACCATTTTGGATCAGGATGATGGTTTGTGTAGTTTCTACTACTAGTATACCTTATACAAATATCGCCAAGTAGAATACTAATGCAAAAATGATAACAGTTGCCTGCATCATTGTCATCACAAGCCAAAGGGCATCCAGTTTAAATTTAATGGTCCACCAATATGTACAAGATTGTGCTGATAAAGCTTGAAAGATTTTTACTCTTTTACAGATCCTCTCCGCGTAAGAAATCTCAGGACGTCGACCGTCAGGGATCGAACCCGCAACTTCCAGGTTGATAGTGGGATGCCATTGAGGCTCCCCAACATTTATATTTCAATACATTTTTTAAATTTTTGTGGTAATCTGACGTTTATAGAATTAAATTAGCAGTCTTATAGTTAATTGGGATGCTAGGACATTATCTCTGCAGTGATTCAATTTCGTCATTGCGCAAACAAAATGCACCGTTTGCGCTTTTTGTTCAAAACGAGTTGTATGTGCTGCAATGTGTTTCTTTTATGGATTAACGCATTGCAGCACACTGACATAACTTGTTTTGAATTAAAAACAAAACACAACGCATTTTACGTGTGCAACGATGATTTCTAAAACAGAACATGTTTATGCATTATTATTCAAATATACAAGTTCAGGACCAAGATGCTTTTAGAAAGACCCCAACAAAGTTACACGTAGATTTTTCAATATGAGGAAACATTTCTTCTTTATGGCAGTTTGCATAAATCTGCTTTGTTTAGAAGCTCTAAATATCTAAAGCTAAGCAGAAAATGGGTACCTAACACTTTGACCCATACATGGCTTGTAAAACTATCGAAGCATCCTATTTACAGAAGTTATACAAGAGCAGCCTCTCCTTACTTGAGAATTACTTTTCATTATATTACAAAATGACCCAGAATCAAACAGCAACCATATCAAGATTTATTTTAATAGAATATATTTTTTGATATTTTTTAATGCAACGCTGATTACAATGATTTCATTATAAAGTGCTAAAGTTGCTCTTTCCAATCTTTTTTTTTATATACAGCGTGTCCACATTTCGATGCTCACTATTGGGATCTCGGAAATTGTAAGAGATACGAAGTCGGTTAAATTAGAAAAGATTTGGCTATTTTGGAGATCAGTTTACTTATGCTTGTGTTTTCAAAAAAGTTCACGACTTATTAGATATTTGCTGAAAACGAAATTATCTTAGTGTGCCATGGCTTTAAACATACGAAAATCATCGATTTCTGTCAGATAAATTACATTTGTTACGCAACAATTGCTAAACCAAACGCAAAAGACGACGACTTTGTGTGTTAGATGTCATGGCACACTCTGATGAAAAATGATTTTCACTTCATAACTCAGTAAAACAAAAGAATAGCTATGTCAAACCATGTAACACTGAAAAGCGTGCTGTTCAGTAATATGGAAATCAAGTAGGCGTTCCATTAGAAAAAATTTGGATTTACGTTTCACCGCCGAAGTAAAACAAAAGACAATTGCCAAGATAATTTTGTTGTTTCAGAGTACATTCTCTAAAACAACACCCTCTTTGCTGTTCTTTTCTATCTTTGCTCATTCCTGAGATATTTCACTTTAAAAAAAGATAATAATTTCGTTTACAGCAAATATCTAGTAAGCCGTGAACTTTTTTGAAAAACCAAAAGCATAAGTAAACTGATCTCCAAAATGTCCAAATCTTTTCTAACTTAATCAACTTTGTATCTCTCCCAATAGTGAGCATCGAAATGTGGACACACTGTATACAACACTAGATTTTTAGTCTGTCTGATACTTATTTGAAAGAAAATTGTACAGAAAAGAAAAAATGCTTGCCGTATGCAGAATCTTTAAAAGAATCAGAATTTGTAAGAAAAAATTGGGGTAAAGAAAAATGGAAATCATCCAAATAGATGCCCCATTGAGAAATAAGGTAAACTTTCGTTGGATTTTGGCCTTAAATCCACAGAGAATTTTTGCAGTGTATACTTATTTCACTATCAACATTCAGTGAATAAATAATAAATTGAGTAAACTACCAGTATGTAAAAAATGTCTAGTTTTCACTTAAAAAACGAGAGTTGCCTCCTAAAAGGTAGTAGATCAAAAAACTCATAAAATGATCTTATAGCCGACGTGTTACCCAAAGCAACCACTTAAAATGGTTAACTAGCTAACTAAAAACAATTAGATTTTATTGAAATTCACAGAAGATGTAGACTAATATGAATTATGCTTCTAGGCAATTTTTAAATTTTTTGACCACCTAGTTACCAAGTAATTTCAGGTCAAAGTTTGCAGTTTTATGCATAGACTCTTGGAACAATTATACCCAAAACTACATTCAAATGAGATGATATAACAGAAAACTTTTAACAAAAATCAATTCTATAACACACAAGTATTTCAGAAATTATATGACAAAAATTCAGAAGGTTTGGCCAAGCCGCCGTTTGTGAGAAATGATACTAAAAGTTCAATTGTATTAATTTTTTTTCAAGTGAAAATGTGAGTACACTAAAAAATGTGTTGTTTTTACTTGAGGTATTGTGTCATACTGTCAAAACAAAATAAGTCAAAGTTAGCTATAATAGATTAACATTAAATGACATTATCACTGGTAAGAAATGAAGATAAAAACAAAAAGATGGTTTGTTCTATTGAGACATCTCAATGTTGATGTAATCCGCTATAAGAAGTATTATCAGAGCTGCTGATAATAATAATTACACCTTTAGTATATGCTTAGCAACTTTTATAAGTTAGTAATACTTGCAAATTGCTATGTAAAAATATAGCCCCCCCCCCTTCAATAAACCTAGCCAACCTCATGAAAACCAAAGTTACCTTCTTATTTCAAAATCAAGTGGATGCACTTTATCAAATTTGTCAGAAGGTTGGGATAATTCACTTGTACACTGATTTGTCAGCAAATTATTATATGCACATATGGTGTCTCTGTCATTCACAGATAATAATCTGTACTCCTCTTCTGCACAGGAAACTTGCAATCTTATGTTTGATGAGCCGTATGTGTTTTGTGTTTCCACAGACACCCTGTATAATGCAGGGTATGACGAAATTTAAAAAAAAAAAAAAGAAATATCAATTATCTCGAAAACTATTCAAGATATCGAAATACTGATTATGTATCTGTAATCAGGAGAAGATTCTAAGTTGATTTCATTATATAACATGTCCTGTAAAGTTACGGGAGCATGGCAACAGACTAACAAAATGTACGAAGAATTCAGAAACAAAATTTTTAAATTTCATCAAAAATTTATTCTACATCTACATGTGCTAACATGGGCCACTTTTTCTAGGATAATTGCGATTAACTTGAAACTTATAAAATTATTTTTGATTAATACATGATTTTTGTAATATATAATTCGTAATATAATAGTTCATGAATCAAAGCAAGGACAATGTCCTAAAATAATTGAGATTATTTGATACATTTATCTCTATTACTGATAACTATTTGATAAAAAGAATTTTTTTTTATAATAAATAAAATTATATTTTATGCACTACAATATTGAATTTCTTTCCGGATTCTCCCCTCTAGGTGAAAAATTAATCAAATTATGTATATTCCGAAAAATTTGTAAGACTTTTAAAATATTTGCAGTTAAGACAGACTTCCTGACAATTTAACCAAAATGTAAATAAATAAGATAGAAAGGAAATTGACGTTTTATATACAGTAGTGGACAAAAAAAACGCACATACCCCATATTCTGAATTATTGGGTTTCTTGTTTTATATTAAAGCATTTGGTATTAAAATTTAATTACCTATAACATAGTAACCTCTGACCTGTTTTGTTTTATTACAATCAAGTCTATATATATCCAAGAAAACAATATCATTGTTGCTGTAGTTGTAGTTGTTATTAAATCGTTGTGGAAATGGCTCCTTTAACTCCGCGAAAAAAAAGTGTTGCATTAGCATTACGGGATGAAGGGTGTTCTATGACGTATATTAGTGCTAAATTAGGTTGTCATCATTCTACTATTCATGTTTAATAAGAAAAAAAAATGATACTGGGACCGTGGATAGGAAAAAAGGAAGTGGAAGAAAGAAGATTTCTACTGACAAACAAGATCGTGTTTTAAAAAGACTGGCTATTAAAAATAGAAAAGAAACCTCCACTGAATTAAGGAAAAAATGGATAGAACATGCTGGTCCGTTAGTTAGTACAAGAACAATTCGTCGTAGATTGTGTTCAAATAATCCAAAAGCCTATCGTCCAAGGAAGAAGCCCTTGTTGACTAAAAAGATGCGTGCAGCTCGATTAAAATAGGCAAAAGAACATGTCAAATAGACAGAAAGTCAATGTAATATGGTGGTATTTTCAGACGAATCAAAATTTAATCCACACGGGTCAGCTGGTATTCAATATGTGCATCGTCGTCCAGGTGAAGAATTCCTACCAGAGTGTTTGAAACAAACAATTAAATTTGATTCATATCAAATGGTGTGGGGGTGTATATCTAGTAAGGGAGTGGGTGATATTTATTTTTAAGTGGCACAATGAATGCTGAAATATAGATAAATGTTTTAAAGGAACATTTAATACCAACAATAAAACGACATTTTGGAAGGTTAAAAAGTGGAATCTTTCAAGATGATTCAGCGCCGTGTCACAGAGTCAAGAAAGTATTTTTTGCTATAATAATAAAGTTAAAGCATTAATTAATAATTTATTATTATTGATTTACGTCTAGGTGCAAGATTTTCTTAAAAAACAAAAAGTTTCTTGCCTAACTTGGCCCGGTAATAGTCCAGATCTCAACCCGATTGAGAATTGTTGGTATGAAATGGGGCGAGCTATTACTGAAAATCATCCGAAAACTAAAGAAGACCTTAGAAGCACAATAAGACACGTGTGGGAAACTGAAATAAGCCCTGTGTATATACAAAAATTGATATCTAGTATGCGCGATAGATGTAGGGTAGTTATTAAAGCTAAGGGTGGGAATACAAAATATTAACAACATATTTTTATCATTAATATGGAGGTAAATGTTTGCTTAATAATCTTTTGTTATCAGTTTTTTTGTTTTTATACCATATTCTGAATAATAAAATTTCAAAATTTGTGGTGTAGTATTTGGTTATACACATAAACTAAGTTGGCTATGAAATATTTATTTAGTAAGATCAAATTGTCAAGTACTTCATTGCAATCACATAGTATTGATAGCATTTACTACTTAATGATAGAAATATTTAAAATTTTAAAATCATCTATTAAAAAAGAAAAGTTTTCCTGTATGTGCGTTTTTTTTGTCCACTACTGTATAATAAAGGACCTAAAAATAGCAAAGAGGTTATAAAAATATATAAGGTAATAAAAGTAATAGCAAACCCAAGTTTCTTCTTTCTTTTAAGGGGCTACCTAAATATTATTTCTATAGATATGTCCGACCCTATAACTTGATGAAACATAGAAAACCTTCAAATCAAACATTTAAGACAAGTAGACAATTTGCAATTTACCACCCTAAAATTATTTCTACACAGTTATACACTATCATGGATGATACATATTCACTATTCAGATGCATATTATTATGTTAAATAAAATCACAGCTGAATTAAACAATCAAATTTAAGATCTACATTATTTGCTAGTAAATCTATGACATTTCTTTCCAAGTTTTGTACAATATTAATGTGTACTTCAACCATATTTTTTTTATTTATAATAATTATACAACATTTTTTTTGTAATTATTGAGTTTAATATGAATTTAAGTTTCAAATTAAACCACAAAAGTGATGTATTACAATATTGTAAAATACATTCCATTTTTAAATTGTTAGACCATTCACATTTTATTACTTGGGGAAAAAAAAGAATAAAAAACAAGTAAAGAAGATTTTGAAGTTTATGTCAATGTATTTTTTGAAAAAAGCTGTATAAAATACTTACCTGAAACAATATGCTGTGTAAATATTTGCCCCACCTCGTCTAATACTTACAAACTACTTCTCCCAATATGTGAAAGAAGAAAAAGAATTCAAGGTGTGCTTAGCTACATAAACATAAAAAATAAGAAATCAAGCAAACTACTTACGTTTAAGGTGTGATAGTCTCCTGTTTCTTCTGGTGGACGAGGCTTGCATTTTCCAAAGCAGAAGTTACAACAGCAACATAGGCAACAGCAGCAATAACAACCAGTGAGGATTCCACAAACAACAAAGAGGGCCTATAACAATAAAAACTTGTTTACATTGTGTACTGTATATTTAATTGTTTCTGTAATTCATCACCTCACAAGGGAAACCAAATACCTGAGCACTTTGAATATAGGATGAAAAAATTACTAAATTTAAATTGTCAGGCATATTGAAATTCATTCATTCCGAGAACATATTACAAATATTTTATCATCTTTGTTATCAACTGAACCAAAGGTCAGTTAATAAAACAAACTTTACATAATAGGAAAAAAAACTGGACATTTTTAATTTCCTTGGTGTGTGTTCTTGTAACTTATCTCAAATTTTAATAAAAGGAAGGTAAACTAATAACGATTCCAAAAAACCTAATAATGATAAATTATTAATGATATTGAGAATGAAGCATATCATAATTAAAAATTAAAGAGATAATTGTGTTTTTTAAAATGCCAATATTTCCCTGGATTTGCAATTTTCTAAACAAAATTTACTATTTTTTTAATATCATAATGCACAGATATGGCTGTTTTTAATCAAATACTCATGATAATTTATAAGAAAATTCTTAATTTGGCAGTGTCTACCAAATCAATAAAAATATATTTAATATTATACAATTCAAAAAAAATTGGCCATGCCGTTGTTTTCAACAGTCTTTTATATACAAGTACTTCTTAATCGAACAGTGTAATTGTATAAATAAAACTATAAATAACTGCATATATAATTACCTTGCACCAAGTTGAAGTAACAACAAAATAAGCATTTACATTTTCTTCTCCAAATTGTTCGGCAATATAAAGACCTAAAGAACCATAGTTGTCATATATGTTGCGTTTTGTAGGATCACTTAAGATGGAATGCGCCCTATTGACTTCTTTAAATTTTTCAGCTGCTTCTGGATTATTTGGATTCTTATCTGGATGATACTTGAGAGCCAATCTTCTATAAGTTTTCTTTATGTCATCCGCCGTTGCTGTTTTAGGCAAAGCCAAAGTTTCATACAGTGAATCTCCTTGAGTTCTAAAATATAATTTAATAAAAGTAAGACGATTTTAAAAATTCTTGTAACAGTTGTGTACGAGGTCGGGCTTGGTCGCGTCAGAATTTTCAATACTTACGAAAGCTTCCTTTTTGAATCCATTTTGTTCACTTGTAAAACACATACGTTTACTAAAATTTCCAAATATAGTTAAGCAGTGCACAAATCATCAACAATTTCCCAACATATTTAACTAAAAACTACTAATTTGACAACAGACAACTATTAACCATTATTAACTTCCAGCTGATTCAGTCAATATTCCCTCCATTACCAACTTTATCGTTAAATAAATTTTAACGGTTTACCGCGTACTTTAAAATTATAAGATGGTGTACGATAAATCGATAAAAGTCCGCTCGTTCCAAATACATAAATTATTTTGTCCTTACGAAAACCAAATTATAAAGTTAATAAGAGATTCAAAAAGTATTAATATTTGTAGTATTATAATTAAATTTAATATCATCAATTCATCATGTTTAAAGAGCACGCTACATTTTTTACAGATACAGGGCTTGAAACAAAAAAGTATCACCTTTATCCACTTTATCTATCTTGATTAAGCTTTCTATGAGTACGTATTCTACTAATAAGTTCTCAAGATTATTTTGAGAAAAGTACTGATACTGAGTTACTGACCCAATTAAAGCCCTAAAGCACAAAACGTCAGAAATATACGTAATTAAAATTTTACGGAACGTGAAATTATATAGGTTCGTTATGCCAAAAGAGTATAAAATCAATTATTTAATTTGATTTTTGAGAAAATAATGATTAATTGAGGTCCCCTAATCAAAATTCAAAAATAACAAACAAAAATCATTCTTTAATACTCCCTACATATACTATAATCAGTAAGCTTTGAGTAGCTATGCATTAAAAAAAACTAGTCCTAATCATAAATTGTTATAATAATCGTTTCCATGAAAATTTCTAAACCAACATTCACAACATAATTATCCAGCCCTGATGATGGTGACAAACATAATCAGTAATCACCAAAACACCAGGAGATAAAGAATTATCGTATCAAGTAAACCTGTTCAAACTTCTCATTATAGTTTTTATATTTCGTAGTTTCGTAGAGAATCATGTTAACTTGGAAAACGCATATAAGTCAACGCGAAAAAAATGTTTTTGTATATCTGTCAAATTCTGTCTGCTTCTCAAACACTAATTCATATTCAGTTACAGCAGCTACAAAATTACCAACACAAAATGCATTTCAGCATATTCATTTTTCCTTTTTAATTAAATGAGTTGTAAGACTTTTAATTAATGTTACTGTTTGAGAAGTACGTATACAAAATTTGACAGATATAATTTGGTTTTTTTTTATTGATTTTTGTTTCCCAAGTGAACACGATTCTTTATAAAAATAAATTAATTAATCGACAACTCAAAAAGTATAAAATAGTATGTTATGGAACATGATACGTTAGTTGAGTATAATAGCTTAAGAATGTTAGAATTAACAAACTTTGTAAATATTGTATATAATGGGGAATTTATATGTAAAAATAAATAATATGTATGTACCTAGTAATAAAACTCTTTTTAAAAAATCTGTACTGTAATACTGATTTATGGTTTTGCTTTTGAACTGACAAGTTGCATTTATTCCAACAGTTTAGTTTTTGTTAAATCAAGCAGTACTGGAACTTTTATTTTGCCACCTTCATTACAAAATAACAAAATCACTGGTAATTTTCAAAATGATAACCTCTGAATTGCTCCCAAGTACAATTAGCTGTAAAATATAATAAAACATTCTCAAGGCCCAGTTTTTTATGACCAATAACCTCAGATTGTCAAAATTGCCAATCTACGTTTCAGTTTCATAGAACCATTATCAAGTTTATTTTTTCTTTATGGACACCATATTAGAGAATATTTTACACTGCTTCAATGATAGACACTTCATGACTAACTTGATTTAGAGAAAATACAAAATAAGATCAGTTACTGCTTATAGTAAATATGTAGGCCATGTTTTTCATTTTTTTGAAATAAATTCAGTTATAGGCATGTTTCATGTTTCATCCAAATATTTTAATTTAAATGAGTTTTCTGCATTGAATCAGTATTGATACTTACCACTCTCATGGATTACCACCTATTATTTACTGAAATAATGATTTAGGATCATCTGCCTTTAAACAGTGAGAAATAAAAACACAGCTACAATTATTTAAAATGAAACACTTGCTTATAACACTCTTATGACATACGACTAATTTCTATTCTAAACTGCATACAAGTGGTTAGCTAGTGAAGTTATGTATAATATTGCACATGAAGAATATAGACCACTTTAACTTTCTTGCATACAATTTGCATGTGCAATCACTTATATGTAATTTACAATAGAAATTAGTCTCATAGTATCATAAACAGTTCCTTTGGCTAGAATCTGCTATGATTACATTCTAAGCATTTCTTAACAATATTTGTTTCATTTTCAATGATTGCAACTAAACATAAGATAACTCTTCATTATAACATTTTAAAAAAGGATACATTATGGAATTTACAATAACACAGCAATAGACATTATATGGTGGAAATAAATTTCTTTAACATTATTCAAGAATGTTTAATCCTTAGGATAAAGTTCAATTTTTGAATATAGATCCGTTTAGGATTGAGTGCTTTAGTGTACAGTTCTAGTTAAGAAATTACCGTTGTCCGTAGTAAAAGTAAGGGACTCTGCACATTGCATCATGGTCGTCCAGAAAGTGAATTATTTGAAATATGTTTTATTAGTAATGTAGCATTATTACAAGAGTTATTGTCTTTTCCGAACGTTTATCATTCCTTTTTTAATGTGTATGACACAGAACCATAAGTTAGAAAAGTAGATTTTAGAGAAATTAAATATTTTTATGTTAAAGGATTTGAACCGTGGTGGATTAACACTTGGCAGGCAGGTAGCCATTTTATAATACTTTTACCTACATTGTTTATCTTTCTAAACATAAATGAATAGAAAAAGGATGCATACAGCAACACAACTAACGAGTATACACTTATGAATGGCATAATATAGAAAGCATGGGCTAAAGGGAAATAGAAGATTTAAAGTTCTGGTGGACTTGTGCAGTCAGGATAATCTGAAACGGGTTTAAATTCAAAAATCGAACTATACTAACATTTTTTGTTCTGCCAGTTATGGCCCTTTTAGGACCCCCATCAAATCTTCACATTTCATGCAAATTTATTGACTGAAACTTTGATTACGTAGATAATCAACAGGGATTGGTGAATTATTGTTTACTAACAGCCCATTACATCAGCGGAAGTTGATGCAGTAGGTAGTGGTGTAATTACTACTTAGGGCCTCTAACACAACTATCTCAGGCTGCAAATCAGCCATCTTGAGCTTCAGAACCAGCCCCATCATTGGTCAAACTACCCATGGAAACTCTTAGGGATTCCTAACTGGACATAGGGGAGGGAGTTCTCCTTGGGATTCCATCTGGATACAGCAACCTGTCTCGGAGCTTCTAAATAAATCAAATGGGGTTCTCCCGAATTTCTAATCAAACATGGGGACCCACTTGCAATTCTAGCATGGGACATCCCACTGAGCCCCTGATCGAATACCAAACACAGGGACCCTCTCGTGATCCTAACATGGGGGATCCCCCTAAACTCCTGACAAACAGTGCCCTAAGGGTTAATGTTTTTTTCAATATGAAGATATACGTTCAACTAAATTTGTTTTCACAAAAAAAATCCAACATCACGTTCCTTATTATAAAAATAAATCAACAAGTAATTCACAGTGCTTTTGATAAAACTCACCTCAGGTGCTTTATCTATTGTGCTTAAGAGTAGATGTAAATATTTAAAGATAATTAAATTGCAAATGAATACATCTTTCTTTTGTCATAAAATATAAATGAATAACACCGCAGAATAAAGACTCCAAGCATAAATTGCATCTTATACTGAAGAGTTTCATTATTTTTCAGTTTAAATAATTGTGAGATTGTAATTTTTTTTTGTTTAAAGTACTTTTCACCAAGACATTCTCTTAGCAAGTACTGCAGGTAAAATAATTTTTTTCTAGAATTTTCATTTGTTTGATTTAAAAGGCAAAGCATAAATTCAACTAATGATCCTAGGAATCAATTACAGTAGCATCTAACAGTTCTTAGAATATACAGTTGTCTCATATAACTTGACATCTGTTAGAATGCCGATATTTGTTGTCAATTAGTAAATAAAATTAATAATATCAAATATTTAATTCATAACCATCTTAAATAGTAATGTACTGTAATTTGGTAATAGCACTTGGGCATTCTTAGCTATGAGGCAACTGTGTACTCTAAGGATCGTGGGTAACATTTATATTGTACCTCTATAATAGTGTTACAGCTGCTCAAGGGAATGCTTCAATACTACTTTCTCGTTATTAAATAAAAAATGTTTTAAAAGTATCTTGTTAAGATTTATTCATATGAACACATTAGTGTATACAGTCGACAGCTTTTTGTTTACAGAAATTTTTCATCTATTTGTATTCTCAGAAGATTCTAACTTTTCTAATGATCACAATAAATTTATAACCACTTTTTATATCCTGTTTTCTCAAAATTTATGCTACTGCCTTTCTTAATTGCTGTACGTATAAATTTAAAATACATACTAGATTGAATGATATTTATTTCTTCAATGAAAAAAAAAAAGGAAAACTTATAATTATACAAGTATTTATTGTAATTGATTTCACATATTTGCAATTATACTATTAGATGTACGAAGCGTTACAGGCAATTAATATATTAATGTATATACAGCCTGTACGAGTAATATGAAATTACTATTGAGTAATATGTATCTATCGCGCGATTCACTTTATTAAAAAAAATTATAAAATGTCTTGTTCAAACCCAGTTCCATAGCTGCGTTATATAAACAATGCTTTAATTATAATTCTCTTAAATAGAGAATATGTACGTCATTATTTCCCTGTTCAAACAAGGCATTAAAAATAAAAATTATGCTCTACATAAGCTTCTGCACGATAACAATTAACACAAAACATAAAATTAAAAATCAAAGAAATAATCGAAACAAAAGAGCAAGAGTTTCAGTTGCTCCAATTTTGTTTCTCATGCAGTTTTAGGACAGCTGCACTTGCAATTCTGATATATCGGTTGTCATATCATCAGACATATCTGCAGGAGGATTGGGATCTTCATATTTAGTCTCTTCAAATTTTGTGTCTTCATATTTTGGTTCTGTTAATTCTTCCACTACAGATTCCGTAGATTCTTCATTACCACCAGTTGCAGTAGCAGTTACATTTCCTCCCATACTATTTTCAACTGTTGTTGTAACATCAGTTTGCTGCTGTTGTGGGGGAGGATTTGGTTTGGTTCTACCATACTTCTCATGAATGTTACGATGGCGTTTAAGAGCAAACCTATCTGAAAATCCAACACTACAAATGTCACATTTAAATGGTTTTTCTCCAGAATGCACTTTGGCATGATTTTTGAGATGAGTTGCTTGATTAAAGCATGAACCACATATGTCACATCGGTATGGTTTTTCTCCAGTATGTATACGACGATGATTCCATAATGTAGAATGACGTGCAAAAGACTTATCACATACTTCGCATACGTATGGCCGCTCACCAGAGTGAATACGCTCATGGTTTTTAAGATGTGGAGATTGCGAGAATTGCATACCACAAACATTGCATCGATATGGCTTCTCTCCCGTGTGTATGCGAGAGTGGTTTTTTAAATATGCTGCTTTAGCAAATGCTAAACCACAAATATTGCATTTGAAGTTCTTTTCTCCTGTATGCAATCGTTTATGAGACCAGAGAGAAGAATAACGACTGAATGAACCTGAAATAAAAGATTATGTTTTAATAAGTATTTCAATAATAAACATGATACTTAAAGAAAGTAAGATTAGAGAAATATTAATAATAAATAGAGCTAACAAATCAATTAAACTGTAATTTTTTGAATATCTTTAAAAAGATATTATTAATAATGTTCTGATTCAAATCAGTTCTCAATCTTTTCAAGTTTCTGTATATTATACCCATATGAGAAAATCAAGTGCAATACTCATTAAAGTTTCACTAAATCTTAGTAGTGCTGTTAACCTATTGTTTATAATAGTATAGTAATGCCACAAATATTTAATTAAACAAGTACAGCCCCAAGTGTTTAGATAATTTCACTTGTTATGTACTTAAATAGATTATCATACTAGTGATAATATTTATTTCGATATGCAACACATTAAGGGTAATGAATTTTTAATAATTGAAACTTTTGACGAATATACATAAAACAAAAATACATATTTGTGTTGTTATTAATTTAAATTCATCATTTTCATCTCGCTCATAACAAGTTAGTTCCTTTTAATTAATTAGATGAAGTGCTTCTATCTCAAAAAAATGTGAAAGCCTGAAATCAAAAAGAAATATTTTTCTTGGTCTGGGAAGGAATTCTTAGTTATATAACCTAGTAATCAATGCCCAGATTGAAGAAAAAATGAAGATATTCATTAATAACTAAAAAATCTAAATATTTATACAAGGTGTCCCACAACTAGACTGACATAGTATAAAGGTGTGTTCCTTTGGTAGTTTGAAGTCGAAAATACCTAATACATATTATACGTCCGAAACTCAGTAGTAAAGGAGTTATAGGCGATAGCCTACTTCCTGCAATTAATGCAGAATTGCATTATTTTTGCCACTTTAACACTTGCTAATGGCTACATTTTCAAATCAAGAATATGTCGACATTAATTTTATTTATGGATACTGTGATGGAAATGCAAGACCAGCAGTAGAGGATTATCAGTGGAGGTTTTCAGAACAAAGAATACCTTGTCGAAGTGTGTTCAGCAATGTGCATCAACAGTTGATGAAAGCAGGTACCTTTTTTTCAAGGCTACTGCAGAACGTTCCATATAGTAAAGACTTGTTGAAAAGGTAGTTGTTCTTAATATGATTAAAACCAGCCCCTCTACTAGCACACGAAGAATATCAAATGGTGTTGGGGTTACTCGAATGAAAGGGTAGAGCGCATTATACAATTTTGGTTTGTACCCATATCATATCCAATTTGTCCAAGCTTTACAGTCTACAGACTATGCAGCGCATGTGCAATTTTGTCATTGGCTGATTGCACACCGGCAGCTTCATTGACAATTTCTGTTTACGGATGAATCCACCTTTACTAAAGATGGAATTACAAATACCCGAAATTCCATGAGAATCCTTTGGAAACCACGGAAACATATTTTAGCCATTCTTATTTCAAGAATGCTTAACATCTGAGTATTATCTAAATTTGTTACAAAACTATTTACCAGAATGATTGGAAGAAGTTCCTCTTCAGAACAGAGTAAACATGTGGTTGCAGCAGGATAGCACACCTCATTTTGATAGAAAGTAGAGATGTGTCAATCGTGAATGATTCGGTCATTTCAATTCAATCACTTCTCAGTATTGAACGACCGAATCTCACTCGTACTTGACTGATCAATCGCGAACGTCATAACATAACGTTCAGCGGAGGAACCGATTGCAATGAAATGAATGAATTCAATGAATACATTCAAAGACCGAGATGCTGGTAGGTACTTATCGTACCTATCGTACCGAATTAAATGGAATTAACGAGTTTCGCTGATCTGCATTTAGTGACTGCATTATTGCAATATCTGTGCTACTGGTTAGATTAGGTGACTGATGTTCTGTTATTGAGTTATATTATTCTGTATTATATATAATAAAAGAAATATAATTTTTGAATGCCAGATGGTGTTAAAAACAAAAACGCTTATAACGTTATCGGCAGTTAGCATTGACCACGGTACACGGTATAGCATATACCGCAAAAATGCAGCAGAAGTTTTATATCAATCGATCGTAAGTTCGGTATTTGGTTCGGTAGATCGATCTCGACGTTCGACGTCATTGTGATTGTATTAACACACTGTAAACGAATGGGAAAAGTAAACGATTGATGATTGATTGAAATGATTCGGTCACTTTTGGAACCAATCACTGATTGATACGATCGTTATAAATTGAACGAATTACTCATCTCTAGTAGAAAGGTAACAACATATCTAAACAATAACTTTGCTAAATGTTGGATTCGAAGAGGGGATCCAGTTCCCTGATCACCGAAGTCACCAAACTCAATGCCTCTGGATTATTGTCTTTGGGGACACATGAAGAGTTAAGTTTATGCCAAAAAATCTCACACTCTTCAAAGAGCTATTTCTTCAATTATAAGAGCTAGAACGTGTATTCAGGTCAGGGGAAGACATTTTGAACAATTAATGTAATTAACTTTGTGTTAAACATATTTTTTATTAATAAAACACAATGTTATGCTAAATTGTTGCACATCTTCTTTTAAATTTAATATTGTCCATAACTCCTTTAATATTGAGTTTTGAACATTATATGTATTAAGTATTTTTGACTTGAAATTACCTAAGCACACCTTTAAGCTATGCCAGTCAAGTTGCGGGACACCCTGTATAACATCTTATACATACATAATATGTAGATTAACTATTAATGAGCTAATTATAAACTTAATTATTTGGAAATTGCTCTTAATAAGTAGCACATTACAAACTCAAGTTTGCTTTATTTACTTTTAGTTAATAATAACCTTTTTTATTAGATATCTTAAAAAATTGAAAATATAACTAGCTACTTTTAAAGATATATTTTACATTGGATAATTTTATTGGTTTATTCCAAATTTTAAAAATCAAAAATAAAGAATTACTTAATTAAATAAAAAGATAAGGCATGCTGTCATAATACGTAAAACTGGTGATGTCATTAAGATTTATTTAAACGTTTCATCACATATAATATCATAGGAAACATTCTATGAAATTTTGGTGAGTATTTTTTTCCAAGGTATGATTGATTAATTTATATTTGACTTATAAAATGTAACATAAAAGGGACAGATATTCACAATTAACGTATTGGTCTTTTCATAAAAATAAATTGCTAATTAATTAAAATACTTCTTTCTTTTTAAGTTCTGCCACTATTTTAATGAACTATTAGATACAATACTTTCTGGCTATTTATATCTAGTTAATATTGATTTACAAGAAAAAGAGGTATTATTTTAAAATGCGTAGTAATTTGACACGAATTTTATCGTTCAACAGATACCTACCATTGACTTGATATAGATTTCTGCCAGACAATTAAGAATAAAATAATAATTGTGCAAATAAAATTTAATTTGCTTGTCCTTGAAGAAAAAACCTGGTGGATATTATATCCATTTAATGATTCCTTGAAGAGGTGATATTCTTTCATAAATGTTTTATTTGAAAAGAAAAGAAATGCCTAATATGTAATTTATGCACATATATACAGAGTGTTTCAAAACAACTTCTACAGAGTACAGGGTAGATTCCTCATGAAAAAGCAAACATTTTTTTTAAACAGCAAAAGATTGGAAAGTCTGGTAATGAAAAGGAAAGAATTTTATAAAATGCTATCATATTGTAAAACCTCTGTAAAATTCACATTATTTTACAATCAGTCTATTTCAGTCATTTTATAAAATGACAGAATAAAAAAATTAATAAAATACTGACAGTTCTATTTATAAATGACTGAAATAGTTAGACCAATTGTAGAATAATGTGAATTTTGCAGAAGTTTTTACAATATGACCGCAATTTATAAAATGGCAAGTTTTGCTATCTGGCTACAACAAATCTATCATAATTATTGCAATTTCAGTTAAAAGAATATAAAGATATAGACCTTGCCAAAATATCTTGTTATCTCATATTATATGCTAAAAAGTATTAATCAAAATATGCACAGAATGTGATCCTGTCCAAACAAAAAGATCTTATTACTAAAATTAACTGAACCCAGAACAACTCTCTCACTTAAATATATTTATGCAATACACATTTAATAAACTTTAAACTATGTAAATTGTCTACCAAATGTAATTGCAGAATTACCGTGTATAAATTTAACATATTCAATTTGATTAACGTAATTAGAATTAAAATTATAGCAGCTTTAGCATAATGTTTATTGCTAAAGAATTACACACACATCTATATTTAGTAACTCTTCTTTTACATTGAATTTATTATCAAAATTAAATAATTATTCTAAAAAAAACTTGAAATTCAAATGATTAATTTGTGTATCAGACAATAAATATTTATGATGTAATAAATAATAATGTGTAATTAAGTCAACAAAATTATTTTCTCACAAGCTATTGTTGATTACATTATGTATAAAAATAGAAATTACAACGATTTTTTGATATAAATTTATATTTATAGATGACAGTTTCCAAACAAAACAGATTATATTTTCAAATCTATGCTAATCTTTCCATTTGTTTTATAGACAATTAAAGAATTCTAATCAATTATATATCTATTAATAAATCATTTGATGTGTAATCATAATAATCCTCCCTTTTGAGAACTTTTCAAATTCAGAATTTTTAATAAAATAAGATCAATGCTAATGACGTAATATTCTAGTTAATTGTATAAATTAGCACTGACTTCAGAAAAATTCTAGATATAAGCATTAACAATTTTTTTGTTTGAAACATAAAAATAATTATGTACTCATGTTCCACAAATTTTTTGTGAACACTAAAATTTAAAAGTCTATCTACTCTAATTAACAAATTACTCCCCACTGCTAATAATGAAAATAGAATGACATAACCACAAAAACAATAAAATGTGTTTATCTTATGATGGTTGGTAGTACACTTAAAATGACAGGAATGTCAAAGAGATTCATGAGGTCTTGCCAAGTGTACATTACAAGATTGTTCTGTCAAGAAATTCATGAATAAATTTATAAATTAACTGATGTATTATTAATCAACAAATTGGCAAGTGTAAAATTACTTTTAGAAATGTTTTCTACTGAGTACATCTTCATGCAGACTTATACATGAAAATACACTAAAAAAAACATTTTCACTCATACAATAATTTTTATTTCACATAAAAGTTTTGTGATTTTAGTAGTTTCATAGTTGATTAGAATGCAACACTTTCTGATTGCAAAATACTTTTCAGTTTTGAAATTTAAACTTAATACTAAAAAATATTTTTTCTCATAAGATGCATCACTTTTGAGTAAAATCGAATATTCAAGCTAAAGTTAATTTGAAATGTTTTATTTCTTGTTTTTATTGGTGATCGTGAGCAACATTTGGTGTCGAAATTGGAAATATCATTTGCATAGGGGCATTCAATGCATGAAGTGATCCATACACCTCAATACAAGTTTAATTCTGAAGCAATTCAGATTAATTGAACGATATGAGCAGACGCTAGCTGTAATTTAGAATATTATAACCTAAACAAACATAACAAATTTAAAAATCTATCAATTCTCAGATATTAGAAGATAATTTCTGGAGTAGACCGTGAGTTTTATATCACTCATTCGTATTGTAACATAAAACTCTATTTGTTACAATGTTTTGTTTACTTTCAAACCAATTGCTTCGAAATGTAGCAGTAATTTTTTTATACTACCCATTGAAACGAAGTGATACCAAGAAGAGATTTGTTTACATTGAACAAAGCTGAATGGTAGCGATTTGGATTGCAGAGCATTGAACATGCCTCATGTCTTCCCTATTAACATTTATAGTGAGGTTCACAACTGACGTGTTAACAATCACAGTAACGCAGACATTAATAAAAACACCATAAAAGAGACTTGTTATGACCTTATGATTGTGTCAATTATTACATCAGCGATCATACTGTCAAAACAACTTGAAGATATACAAAGGTTTATTTTCTTTAATTTCATGTTTTTATTAACGTTCATATTATACCATTCTGTTTGCTTCAATTGTACACCCCCTTTCATTCAAAAGCACCATCTATTGATTCATGATTCATAGTAATATTTATTTAATAAAATTAAAAGTTGACATAGTTGTGATCTTCTAATCCCCTGACAAAACGAGGAAGAATTTGCGAACTTTTTCCAACCTAGTATTTTACAAAGGATGCTTCAATTTACGATTTGTTTGTATTAGAAGCATTTTTTTAAGGTTTTCAGTCAAGGCACATGTTCTGAATTTACTGTACTTTTTTCCAAACTATTTTTGCATTGCATATTTAACTCAGGTAGAGTAATCTCTACATTTCAAGAATATAGCTTAAATTGCTTTTCAGGTTTATTATAATTATGTTCTAAACTAAAATTGTATATTAAAAAAACATGTGTTATAAGACCCTTTGTTATTGCATGAATTCATGTTTGGAAAATGAGACACACAGTGTTGAGTCTTCCAAAGAAAGAATGCAACAATAACCTCATAACACTTTTTATTCTACTTTTTCTACTGAGGAATTTAAGTTCACTATTTTTTGAAAAGAAATGATCACAATAACAATTAATTAATTTTTCAATACGGTGTGTAATTGTAGTAAGATTCCGTTACCTAGTTAATAGTAACTGACATTGACATAAATCAGTTTTGTTTATGGTTGTCATAATAATCGTCAAGCAAAAAAGTGTAGTAGTACTAACACACAAATCAGTGCATTAAGAGGCTTCATTAAAGAACCAAAAACAGTCGAAAACAATACGTTAATAAGACTTTTAAAGCACCAAAATAAAAAAATATGTATATTTATACCCTGCATAAAATAATAATAATAATCATTAATACTAACCATTACAAATATTACAATGGAAAGGTTTGTCTACGTTATTTTGTTGATTCTTGGAACCTCCAATGAAAATAATACCACTGCCATTACATTTAGTACATTTTGTAACAGACGCCACTCCTCGCCTTTTAACTGGATGTGCATTTTTTATTGCTAAAGGAATCGAATTTTGAGTACCTGCAATAGAATAATTATTAATTACAATAAATATCTAGAACAAACAACAAATGTTAATTATATCATTTATACCATATGATTAAAAAAAAAAAACTGAACTGGAGCTGTAATTAAACTTCCTTTGTTGGCAATATATGGGGACTATTTGTAACCTGAATGTATGTTATTAACAAACTGTTATTTAACATGAATGTTAAAATTTTGTATGTTACGTTACAGCAACTCTGCATCTGCTGTTAATAACTATAACATTGAATTTTCAAAGTTATATACACTGTCATGATATTTCGAATATTAACAAATCTCTTTATTTGCAGATTTTCTATAGGTGATTTGAAAATGGATGCAAAGAAGGTTTTGAATATTATTTTGAACAAAAATCCCACCAAAAGTATCCCCTATTTTCTAATTAGATCCAATGTATGCAGATTTTCATAAAGTTGCACGACTCAATTTTTGTTTTGAAAATATCACCAATTTTGTATTAAAGGATGCATATGTTGTCGGATACAATTGTTTCATGGTTATTTTGACTGATCAGATAACCCGGTTTAATTTTCATAAGTGCCTTATGTAGTAAGATTTTTGGTCTCAGACTGTAACAATGCAGTTGTGTGATGCAAACTACAATTCAAGATTAAGTAATTTTGAAGTTCAAATAACAATATTATTACATCTAGAGTTATTAAAATGTAAAGCATAAAAATACCTAAGAAAATACAAAACTAACTTTTATTATATTGCTTGCCTACAACTCAGTTAAAAAAATTGCAAAAATGCTATAATTTTAATAATAATTGGCTGCCTGATTCCCAGATAACCATTACAATCCAGTATGATATTACAACAGTAAAAAGATATTACAAGAACATAAAATTGGAACTTAATTAAAATACTAGAATACTAAAATTCACATAAATGTGAGCAGTAAAATTCTTGTGAAGATTTCTAAACACTGCATTTATGACAGAAGCATAACCTAGAATAATTTAAATTTGATATGACGGTTATGTTTACCTTGATTCAAAAACAAAATAAAAATTGACATAATAGCTGCTTTTGTTCATGCCAACTACCAAATCATCATTCATTTAAACATGCTAAAAATTGCAACTTTATAACAAAAAAAGTAATATCATACTGCATAATAAACATAAATGACATATACAGGGTGTTACAAAATGGGTGCACAAAGATTTAACAGCCGATTCTACACACCAAAACTAGAAGAAAACTATCCAAAATGTGTAAGAAGCTTGTATACAGAAACCTAGCTGTGACCTATAAAATTCTCTAATGTACTAATGGAAATCTATAAAATGATATTTTTTTTTTGTTCCATCGATTCTACCAACTAAACAACAGAATGAAATTAACATATTTTTAAAAAAGATAATTGCAAAACACGCTTCAGCGTACACAGATTTATACAGCAGTAACATTTGTTTATCTACCACAGATATTTGAGGATGTCACGTGGTTGAGCCTATGAAGAACATGCACATAACATCACATAACGTACATAATTTTGAGTTTACTTTGGAAATAATATAAAACTTCAATAAGTTTATGAATGGTAATGATAATGTACATTCACACTTTAGCGATGATTATTTATTATTATGGGTTTATTTTTAAAAAATTATCTTCTATATGTTTCACTTTAAGAATACAGTACAGGTTTTTATGAACCACAGGGATTGCTAAACATCTTCCATGCTAGGGTTTAACACTTTGATACATACCTACACTGGCATTGTGCAAACTTCTGTAAAAAATACATTGTCTATCTTTCTTCTACTAACATAAACGTTTCGTGCCGCAATTTTTGTTGCCAACAAGAAAAATTGATAGTTGTAAAGCACCCTTTAGGTTATATTTACAGAGATCTAGGTTATGTTATTTACATTTAGGTTAACTGTAAATAAACATTGGAGGTAAAACAAGGTTATGTTTAGTATTTAAATATTTATTTGCAAAAGTTTATTCAGTTCATATACAGTGTATTGTTTATATTAGAGTTTGGTTTGTCTTTAATAGCATATATTTTAAGATTAATTAATTTAAACTTTAATCAGCCAATCAATCATTGTTGTACCTCCAGTCTCTCAGGTTTTTATATCACGGGCAAAATGCCTATTGTATTATCATTTTATTATTTATTGTCTAACATATTTTCAACTTAATAACCAATAGGAAATAAAAAAACTTCACGATAATAATCCATTAAAGAAGATTTCTACCTACCCAAATTGGAAGTAGTTTGAGTGCCAGTAGATTCTTCAAATTTTACTGCGGAAGAAGAATCTGGAGCAGTTGCCACAACAAATATCTGTGGTTGAATTGCTTCAGCTGATAAACACGTTTCACATTTTACTTTCATAACAGCACGCTTTTTATTAGTGTCTTGCGGTAATGGTGCACCACAAGATTCACAATTTTTTATTTTCAACGTATTTTGAGGTTGAGATTGTGGAGGTGGTGGTTGTTGCTGCACCTGTTGCTGTTGAGGTTGATGCGATTGAATCTTGTGTGATTTAAGATCTGATTGAGTGCTAAATGTGAGGCCACACTCTTCACAAGAGTATCGTATTCGATCTGCTGACACTATTTGTATTTGTGCAGGTTGGGGTTGTGGTTGCCCTTGTACTTGCACAGTAATCTGTTGCTGCTGCTGTCCTGCCTGTTGTTGATCAGCGCCCTGTCCACCACCCTGATGTATGCGTTTGTGGTGATTCAATAAACTTAAATGAGCAAACATCAATCCACATACTTCGCATTTAAATGTGATATTTGAAATGGTGTTTTGTGCTAAGGACATCTGATTCACAAGGGCATAGTTGTAAGAAAATGGTTGTGTAATATAGCACTTGTCGTCTGAGAGTTGAGACATATTCACAGTCGAGTGCTGGGTCTGCGCCACAGCAGCTGTATTTGGTGCAGCTATTTTATGTATCATATTGACATTGGCATAACAAAATGAGGGGAATGTTTCTTTCTGTCCACCATCCTGTCCTCCTTTATCTTTATCTTGTTGTTGCTGTGATGTTTGATACTGTATTTGTGATTGTTGTGTAGTTATCGTATTGGGATCGAACATTGTTTTGGCAACAGACACACCAATATTGGTGGCAATCTTTCCAAACTACCTCAAAACAAAACATTTTTATGTAAATTACATATTATAAACAATAAGTATAAATGTAATGTACCAGTTAAAACTAAATGCATCATTTCCAAAATCATATCGAATGTAATCTTAAAATATTATGTGCAAGCCAGACAATTTAAGAAATTCATTATAATTAATAAGAGGTAAAATGAACGGTAGTTTATAAATGCAAATGCACACATTGCCGCGAAATGTCGTGCCGGTAAATAACAGAAATGAACCAAGGGATTTTAGGGTGCGGTCATGTAAAATGAAAAAAGAGTAGAAACTATAATAAACTCATAATTTTAACACTTGCACCCTACACTCGCACGCATCGTTCGCTACACGAATTCGAAAGTTTTTCGTCTCTCGCTCAAATTTATCTCTTTTTACAACAAAGACGCTGATAAAATTGAAATGAAATAAGGATATAAAGTAACAAAGAAAGCCATTTACCTTTGCTCTCACTCGAAGTGGTGTTCGCGACGCCGACGTTCAAAGTCGCTAATTTTAATTATTTTCACAGCAAGTCGATGCCATATAGTCGTACGTTAGTTCGGCAACAAGCAAAGAATCGAAACTTGAACGAATTTGCCAGGAAACTTTTATAAAAACTTAGAAAAAATACTAAAACGCTTGTGTCTATCTCGCTTTAGAAAATGGCTGACGATCGTTGCCATCTTTGTTCCCCTCGTGTTTGCATACGCCTGCGTCTCACATTTAAAAACGAGGTTGTGATTATTCATCGAAAGTTTGTTTCATCGAATCTGTTATCGCTGCCTTTATTCATATAAAGAAATTAGTGAATAGGTTATGAATACTTTGCTAACTAAAACTTACATTATTTTATGGTATTTCAAATATTAATTAAACGTTTGAATCTAATAAAACATTAAAATCGATTCGTCGAAAGTCGGGATCGACGTTGCGAACGTCGATCGTTTGTTTTGGGACTTTTAATTCTTCCCCCAACAGTTGCGGGTTGTGTGTGGTGGTTGCGATGTCGGATTTAGGCAGTGGAGATGAGGGGTCGAGTTCACAAAGTGAGTAAAAAAACCAACCCCGCGTAACTGAAAAGGCGCAAAATTCACAGTTTTCGTGACGCTGCGCCGCAAATTTGCCCGACCGGTTTTGTATCCGAGGCCCCTCGACGTTTTACAAGTGACAGAGAAAACAAAATGGCGAGCTCGGTCTTTTGTACGTCAGAAAACTGAGACGAGTGTCCTTCGAACGGAGGTGCCTCGGCCGGACCGTGATTTGGGTCATTTTGGAAACGATTTAATTCTCGTTCGATCGTACTCTTTACCTCTTCAACAATGCACAAAGACGGCAATAATTCGATAGAAGAAATGGTCGTAATATGGGGTACATTGTGCTAGGCCGCGATGACCTTGGCCAACAGCCTTTAGGTTGCGTTTATCTGACAAAACGTCGAGTTTTCCGTCGAAAATGACCCTTACGGCATCGAATCTTCTATGTTCGCTGATCAATTTCGGAACCGTTTTTCGGTTGTAATTTTTGTCACAAAGAGATACTACTAATTTTCCTTTCGATTCACATGTAATTCTTTTTTTTAACTATCGTTTTAGAATACCACCAAGGGATGGAGCAGGGCAGTGCAGATTATGACCCAGGTAATAATTCTTTTTAATTTTTATAGTTTTAAGAAAAAAAAATTAGTGTATGAAAACTCGCGAAAATATTAAAAGATTCGCTGCGGCAGCCGATCGAAAAATGATATCACCCGCTGTTGGCGCAAGTTGAATGGGAATCTTGCATGGTGATTCATGCATTTCCAGGAATGTGTAGTAAGACTTTACTATAGACCACTGCTCAGAGCTAACGAGCAGTGTGATTCATGGTTTCAGTTCAAAAAAAGAACGTCTTTGAAAACGCGGTTTTGTAGTTTTCTTTTATCATTTAGTTTTTCTTTTTGTCCATTTGTTTTTGGCACAAGTACATTTCCTCAGTTATTTGTAGTTGAGTTCTACAAGTAATCAAAATTCATATTATAAACTTTTGTTACTGTTCCAAACATTTTACTTTGTGCGGTTTAAGTTTTAAGATATTTCTTTTTGTTTGGAAGTTTTAGAAATTGTAAATGTAATTCATAATTCAGTATGGAAAATGCTCTCGAGTTTGAATGGACATATAGAAAGATACAATATTGGCATGATCCAGGTGTGTTCATATGTGAATAAAGAGAAACAACTAGAACATCAAACTATTAATAAGTCAAATTTATTTGATGTTCCAGGCCAGCAGGGACCGGCCGAGCAGGAGCTGGCGACCAAGATGTTGCAAATCCAAAGTAAACGTTTCTATTTGGACGTGAAGCAAAACCGGCGAGGCCGATTCATCAAAGTAGCCGAGGTAAGCAATTGCACTATTTTATTCTAAAGTTTTATATTTAAAAATTATGTAAAAGCAAGATGAGGATGAAAATGTAATTGTTGTAAATCATAGCTCGTAGGTATATTTAATGCAAATTTAAACCACTAACTAGTGATGCCAGTAAACATGTCTATGTACAGATCGGCGCAGATGGCCGGCGCTCGCAGATTTTTCTTGCCCTATCTACGGCAGCCGAATTCCGAGATCATCTGTCCACGTTTAGTGATTTTTACTCTTCATTAGGTACATAGAAATTTTAATGATTTACATTTCTATTTATATAATGTCTGTTTGTTATTTTTATCCAAGGTCCACCAAATCCTGAAAATGTACCAGAAGATGGGAAGCTTCGTAGCGAAATGATGGTTAAAGACAACAGACGTTATTACTTGGATTTGAAAGAAAATTCTCGCGGTCGCTTTCTACGCGTATCACAAACGATCACACGTGGCGGACCTCGTTCTCAGGTGGCTATTCCTGCCCAAGGTATGATAGAGTTTCGGGACGCGCTCACGGATTTGTTAGACGAGTTCAGTGCTGATGAGCACGCGTACAAACCAGACCTACCCGAAGGTAGGCATGTGCACGTCGACAACAAGAACTTTTATTTTGATATTGGCCAGAACAATCGTGGCGTTTATATGCGCATCTCAGAGGTCAA
Organism: Ignelater luminosus; assembly: GCA_011009095.1. Classification (NCBI taxonomy): domain Eukaryota; kingdom Metazoa; phylum Arthropoda; class Insecta; order Coleoptera; family Elateridae; genus Ignelater; species Ignelater luminosus. The sequence goes on from VTPC01004488.1 coordinate 44,794, forward strand.
GACCAACTTTCGTACAGCCATTACCATTCCCGAGAAGAGTTGGCCGCGTTTTCGTGACATCTTGGCTGATTATTGCGATAAAATTAAGCCTGGGGGCAACACTGCTGGATCTACTTCAGTGGCTGCTTCGGAACAGTCGCATACAATGGTAAATGTTAAATTTGTAATCTTATATGTATATATATATATGTATGTGCAAGTGAATCTTTGATGATATCTTCCATTATATGTATGTTACTTGTATTATGAAGTGGAACAAATTTGTTGAATTTGAAATTGTACCGAATTGAGATTTTAGATGGGAATTTGAAGAAAGGTGAGTTTTTACATTTTATTAAATTGTATTACATAACAAAAGTGAGCAATTTTGGAAAGACTTGTAATTTACAGGTTGGTTTCTTAACTTCTTTAAAAACAATTGAGCTTCATGTAAATATTTGCTTGTACTTTTTTTTCTTTTCTTCCTTTTTTTTGAAATATGGACGGGTTTTGTTGAACCAATTTAGTAATACTGAAATTATTATTTTCAATAAAACAAGTTTGAAAACAAAAGATGCTAAATGAAAATTTAAGTTGCTTGATTAAGACAGTTGGCTAATTCAATCTTACCAAAATTTGTGAGTATTTTTAGGTTATGTCAGTTATGTTATATCTTCACTATGCAAAATGTGTTGGAAGATTCTGAAATATTCTTGTGTTTGGATATTGGAAATTTTATTGGTTAAATAGTTTAACAATTTTGTTTACTTTTCCTGATTGTAGGCCAATAGTAAGTGCAAGTAGTTTAAATAGTAGTAATTTTAAAGTAAGATAAAACATTTCTCCACTCACTATTTGCTTGTATTTTTTTGTATTTGCCTTAAGTGTATGCCATTTAAACTTTTCGCACTTATCATTATGATCAAATATCATAAGATTTATTTCTAAATTATGGTAAACAGAGAGAGCTAGGCTTTTCTACTATTTAATAACACCTCATTGTGAACATGTTTATTAAAAAGAATTACTAATTTCTAATTTGTCGAGCATCAAATCTTAACTTAAAGACTAATATTACAAACTTTATAAGAAACATACAGTGTTACATAGCAATCTGCAGTTAATACCAGGCGTTAGTGCATGCTAATTTTGTTTATTTGGAACTACAAGCTGTTTATCGGTAATTATCTATTCAATTTCAAGTTAGAAATGTGTTCTTAGAGGTAGCAGGTTACAACGAAAAATTTGCACTAAGTTTAAGATCATGGAAGTCATATTTGACTTTTTATTTTTGTGGTATGCGTATATTAATAGGCTATGAAGAATGCAACATAGTATTTGTTTTAGTGCAGCAGTTATTTACTTAAAGGTTAAAATGACATCCAAAGGAAAGGTTTTTAAGTAGAAGGATTTTAAGAAATATTTAACCTTTGTGGAAAGCAATTTGTCATTGACCATCTTGTTCAAGAAGGCATAGTAAAACCTAATATTTGTTATTTTAAAATGAGGACTACTAGAGGTGATACCAAAATCTAGAAAAATGCTAACATAATAGCCAAAGAGTTGTGAAAAAGTTTAAGGTAATACTAATGTTTGATGATGAAATGGCATGTTATACTTAGGAGGCTGGCTGTTCAATTGTTTACAGCAGTACATTTTAAAATATCTAAAGAAGTCTAATTCTAGAGGTCACTAGAGAGTAACAATGCTTTTGATCTGGAGAAAAGCAAATGTATGCACTGAAAGGTAATAATCGTCCATGAAGATTGAACAATTTTTAAAAACAGGAAGGCTGGCTTAAACTAAAATTATTTTTAGTTACCTCAATGGAGAGAAATCAAAGTCTTTTATGTATTAAGATTTCTTGGTACATAAAAAGTTTTGTGAAGTATATGATACCAATTAATTGACATCAGGAAGATGAATTCTGTAGGTTTGCAGAGCACTTGTGAAGGGACACTTAAATTACGGAAATCTGCAGGTTATGAATTCTACACTATCAATTGGTGAATAGAATGTATAGTTTATTTTGTGTTAGAATGTCATTTTACAAAATAGTTTCAAAAACTTGATTATTACTATTTTTATTTCTTAGAGTTGTTTGACACTATGCTAAATTTTGTGGAAATTTTATAAAAGAATTTTTACAAAAATTTCTCTGGAAATTTCTGATACGTTGTTGTAGCGAGTTGTATGCAGCTATGCCTAATTTTTTACAAGATTTTTGATGTGGGCATGCGCAGTATCAATCTATTTACAGCTGTTTGCAGTGACCTTTAATCAATCTTTAATGCGACTCGTAAACATAACCTCAAATAATAGGGAAGCAAGCAGACGTACAGACGATCAGCTGATGTCGGTTTGCGCATGGACGCCCTTACGTTTACCACGCAACCTGTTCTATAAAATTTTTGTTGCCAAAAATTTCTATGTAAACTCTGTTTGCAACGACCGAAGATTTTTAAAAAATTAATTTGTACAAAAATTTATAGAAAATTTAGCATAGTGTCAAACAGCTCTTAAAAGCAAAGTTAGTGCAAATTTCTGGTTGTAACTAGTTTGTCATCTAAAACTGACTTGAGTTACTAGGTTTTAGATTTTAATTCCATTATCAAATATTACGGTAAGGTTTATCTACTTGGTGTATTTCTTGTGTTCTAAGAAGTGTATGTTTGGTGCTGTTACCAAGAAAATTTCTAATAATTAATAGCATTTGAAATCCAAAAATTGCTTTTCCTGTCAAGCTATTTAAGTAAGAGTTGCTAGGTTTTGACAGAAGATGGCAGTAGTGGTGAACTGTCAATATTTAATGATGGGCTCTCATAATAATCCAAGCAACGACTGTAATTTATCCTACGTCGAGTACAAGAGAAACTTGTGTATGTAATGAAAGTGGTACAATAGACGTATATAAAAAGCCTGGTGTACCTAAAATTCATTGGCTGGGTTTGAAGACTGTAACTTTCTAGCAGACAAAACATGATGCCATAGTTTACATTATTATTAGTTGTCCACGAGCGGCTGCTTGTGTCAGTCCCACAGAGTAATAAAAGGTTTCCTATTCTAGCAAATAGAATACCTGGAGCTATTATTAACTCACTTTAGGGATTCTTTACAACTGTTTCCGTATTACATTTGTCAGTGCCTACGTAGCATCATTTTAGGAATTTCATATTTTGTCAAAGGCAATGGTGTATCAAGTCCATTTTATATCTCTGCAGTGATTGCGTGTTCTAATTTGCTTTGTAATAACCATATACACTACATATACTTGGAATAGGCCATCACATTGGCAACTTATGACATTCATAGCTAGCACAATAAGAGCCGCATTTTGAAATTTTCATTCTGCTCTGAAAGCTGTTTCGTCTATGGCTGTTCTTCATTAGTAAAGAAAAGGATCGCATGTAAAAGGGAATATTTGAAGAATTAAAGCTTCTGTTAGATTAAAATGAAGAACATGTAATTTAATTTCATGAGTAATGATAATCAGGATGTCCTGTAAGTGACGTCAAGGTACATTATTCTTTATTAAAAATTAAGGCAAAAAGGCTAATAGCATTTTGATCTCTGTGACTTATTTTTGAAGATATTAACAGTTAAATCTTTTGAGATTTGGCAACCATGGCACCAAATTAATGCAGGCGACATAGTACAGAATAAGTTGCTAGTTAATAGTAGTCAAGTAATAGTGCGTTAGGTGTAGCCACATCTTAAAAAACATCGCATGCAAATAAAGAAGTTGATTTTTTGAAAACAAATGCTAACTATTTTGAAATTTTAATGTGGTCTTGCTCACATATTCTTCTTATCAAAAAGAACATTAATATGCAGATATTAAAGATTCTCTGGGTGTTTTTATCTAGTAGAATTATAATTCAAAAGTGAAGACCCAGAGGATATTTGCTATACTTGAGTTTTTGCTTAGATTTCATCAAGAAATTATGCTGTGCTCTTGCTGTGTTTCATTTACAGGCTGTTTTCATAACAAATGTTATAAAGTACTATTAATTAAAGTAACTATTAGTTTCAGTTAATTGTGTTCGGAAACAATTGCAAAAACTAGACATTTTAAACGCACATTTATAAGTGAGTAATAACGATAGCCCAATTAGCACATTAGGCACAAAAAAGGTATTCAAATGTCAGTAACAGTAACAACTAGTGTTTATTACTATTTTCATCTTTATCTTATTCTCAGTTTCTTAATAAAATAACATGAACAAGTGACATTCTACTTGGAGAAGAATTAAGCTTCTAATGAGGTTAAATTTAACCCCTTGTGCAATTTAAAAAAATTAAGTTGGGCTATCTTGAAAACTAATTAAGATCATACTGTTGAAAATAATTGCAATAATAAATTTTAACCACTTCAATATACTACATCCCAAATTTCACATATTAATCTAATGAATGGTTCCTTAGATATTAGCCAGTTCCATGCTTTTGAAACATGAGGTACACCGGTCTCAGAACATAAAGACCCTGTATATCATCGCTACTGTGCACATAAAACATTTACTACTAGCGGCACAAAAATTTATTTTTCTGGAGAATATGTTAATAAAAAAGTTATAATTTTAGTGATTCAGAAATGAATATTATAGAGAATGGGGTTATCTAATTTTAAAAATGTATGGTAGTGACAGGAAATTTAATACAAGAGAAGCTAAAATTCGCAATATTTTTATTTAAAAAACTCAGGAAAAACAAAAACTAGACAGTGATAACAATACTAACTCAACACTCAACACCTAGGCAAACCGGAATGCAAGCATTCTCGTCTTGTCAACCAAAATAGACTCGTTCGAACGTAAAATTCATTTCTGATGATAACGTACAGGCTCTTTACATTTTGAGACTGGTCTATACTAACACATTTGATGGTGAGGACAAAAAGCTTCAAATGTCCTAGATTTGAACTACTTTTTGATTTTGGGTATGTGAAGCTTTTTTATTGCTACATTTTTAATAATTTCATAAACATCTGAAAAAAAGTGACACTAAGAGCTGATTGTACAAAAAAGAAATTAAATGATCTGTTGTCGCATTTGATTTCACAATTAACTGATCTGATTGGTTAAATGTAAAATATGATCAACTGATTATATAATTGTAAATTCAAATTTGAAACAATTTGATTTCTTTTATGCAACTGGCACCAACAGTTCAATATTGTGACACTGAAGTTTTTGACAACACTATGGCAAATGTTTTGCATTTTTTGGAAGTTTTTTAAGAAATTTAAATTTAAAAAGTAATCTTTACATTGATTAGCACTGTATTATACAGGGTTGTCAAACAGGGGGCAACTGACTGAAAAAATCAGGAAAAGTCACGAAATTTCTCTGTTTTTTATTTGTGATTAGAATTTAATTTGTTAATTTTTTTTTAATTTCAAAATTGCACAGAGATAATCAAATTAATATTTTTCGGGTTTTAAAATTCCACGCGCAGTATTTCTGTTGGCAGTCATGAATCTGTAGTTTGTCAAAAATAAAACATCTGGGAACGCAAAGCATAACCACAACGAACTCCTATTATGCTACTTTTTCCAAATTTTGCTGACCATTTTGACCATGTTCCCAAGGTGATATCAAAAAACTAAAAGTATACGTTTGTCTTATTTTTTGATGTAGAATACGATTCTAAAGTAAAAAATTTTGAAAATTTCCAAATTTTCGGCGGCCATTTTGACCATGTTCCTGAAGAGTTATGAAAAAACAAAAATACCACATGGTCTTTAGTTTTTGATGTAGAATCTAAATCTGAAGTCAAAATTTCAAAATTTGACAAAAAATGCGGACAGCCTTCGCAAACTCAGTAACGACTCCTTCGGAGTTCGTTGAAAAGCTTTGGACATGTTAATTAAACAAATTTTTTTAGTCAGGGAATTTCATTTCATCATTTAAATCGCCACCCTTATTACAGGTGATTTAAAATTAAAACAGTTGCAGATAGAGAAGAAATGTATTAACGGAATCTAATCAAGAAGGCATCCTCTGGGAATCTACCATGATCACCTTCATTTGTTTATTTAATAGAAAATAACTGACAACACTGACTATGATATTTTTAAATTACATTATGTCTAGCAGATGATGTCGATAAAAAATTTATTTTCTTGCAGATGCTCAGTTGTTTTGATCCCTTACATAACAATCTTTTTGTTTTGTTTTTTTAGTAAAAGTTCAACAACTAGCTAAATATGCTACCTGCATTGTGGAAAATGACTTGCACACTAATATTTATATTGTTTAAGATTAAATATTCAAGTTACTTGCAGTATGTGCTCAAACTGCCATCCTTCTTCTTGGATACAAGCCAAGACTAAAATTTTATTGTCTTTCTATATACATACATACATAGCAGCAGCATGTGCATCATTTCTTAGAATTCTGCATAAATTAAAAGCATTTTAACCTTTTCTCAATGCGATTGAGATGCATTCTGAATTTTCAATATTAAATACTTTCTTCAATGCTGTAAAAGGTATTTGGCAATTCAAAATTACTCTTGACACTACTAAACAATGCAATTATTAGATTGTTCAAATGTTTTACATTAAATCATGGACTACTAATATTTATACACTTTTTTATATATCATGTAATTTACTTAAAAAACATGTGAAAGGGTCCAAAATAATTAAGCATGCGTAAAAAGAATGGTTCTTATACAACTTACTATTTCAATACCTTGCCTTTCTTTTTAGTTTTGAAAAATGTGAAGTATTTTCCAGCCAAGTGCTTTATGAACAGCACACGTCTCCAGAATAAATCTTTTTTGTGGTTTACTGTTACAGAGATACAGGGTGTTCAAATGAAAGTTACCATTTGTGCTCCTTTTAGTATCAGCATCTCACAAATTACATAAGTTGTTGAGATAGAATTTTCTGTAGAAATATTGCTATAAGCGATCTATCATTTTATAAAATCTTATAAGTGATACTCCAACCAAAGGTGGAGATGAAGGAGGGAGACTGTGCACTTCATTTAAATGTTTAATTACTACAGAACGAGAGTTTCACCATTTTCAAAAATTAATTTAATATTCAGCCTAACAAATTTTATGCTAAGTTTTAACTACCTTGAAATAAACTTAGAAAATCAGTGGCTTTTATAGCCACATACCATTTATCTTTTAAAGAAGTGTCTTCCCTCCCTCCATCATTTCCACCTTTGGCTACAGTATCGGTTGCAAGATTTTATAAAATGATGGATTTCTTATGGCAATATTTCTATAAAAATTTTATCTCAACAACTTATTTAGTTTCTGAGATACTGGAGAATAGCAAAAAAATGGTAACTTTTATTTAAACACTCTGTATCTATGTAACAGTAAACCACAATAAAAGATTTATTCTGGAAACATGATTGTTTATAAAGCACTAGACTAGAAAATATTTAACATTTTTCAAAAATTTCAAGCATATAATTCTACAAATGAATTACTAAAAAAAACTAAGATGAATATAATAATATAGCAAGGTACTGTACACTGCAAGATTTATTTTTAAGAGTTTAGTTACCTAACTGTAACTAAAATACATACATATAAACAAATTAGCAAACAAGGCTCTAATTATGGATCTTACTCTTTAACCTTTTCCAATTTCTTATTTTAGTTCTACTAGTTAATTGAACTCTTAAAATAGATCTTGTAGTGTTAGTTGTATTAGACCCATTAAGTTTTTCTATCGATTGATGTTACCTTCTAGATATCGTACAATTTAAAAAAATCACAGTTGATGTAGCCCGTTATTTTCTATTAACAAAAAGGTTTAGGTGATCATATTACGTTTTAGATGATGCCTTTCTGATCAAATTCTAATATATTTTTTCTTTATCTGTAACTGTTTTCATTTTAAACTGCATGTAATAAGTGTTTGATCACCCTGTATGTTAGATAAAAGAGCATAGAAAAGCTTCAAAGCAAGCTCTGTTTGAGCTTTCTAAGATTCGCATAACTCATTTCACAGCCAATCATTGCAACACAGGTCAGGAGATTTTTGTAATAATAATAATAATAATAATAATTTCTTTTTTCTTTCAATTTCAAAAGTTTCAACTGGACCCGAATTGAACTTTGCTTGCCCACTGCTAAGATAGAATCAGAGCACTATTTTTTTTTTATTTTTTGGCATAATAAAGTTTGTTGATTTAATATGAATGAGCCAATCTTAATATTACTAATTTTTTATTTTTGTCTTATTTTTATTTTTGTATTATCAAAGAAGTCATGGTGTATTTGAAAATGACTCATGTATATGTAATCTCTAAGATTTTTATCAAAAAATAAACATTTATTTTTTCTTATGCTAAAAATATAAATGTAATTGTATAGTACATACATATAACTGTAATTTTGTGTTGGAAAATACTGAATCAGTTTGATCATTAAATTTGCAAGATTATATAATTTCATATTAAGTTTTAAGTTAACTAATAAATATTGAAAGCTGAGCGGTAAAAGTAAGATAAGGATTTGGGTTATTTAAATCATTGACGAGTTTATGCTCACATTATTATGAAGAATGCAGTAACATAATTTAATATAGTTCCATAGCAATGCCTATGATCAATCATTTGCACGGTTAATAACAGAACATTAACATGATAAATAAGTTAGGTAATAAAATGTCATATACAGGATATTTGACAATTGGTGAAATAGCTTCGTGTAGCCATATTTCCCATGTAAAACTGAGACAAAAATGTTTATTGAAGAAAGTTTTTGGATGAATAATTGCTCTCGAGAAAGCCATTTAAGAACTTTAAATCTGGCAACATAGGACGAACATACAAACAATAATTATGAAGATCCAGTAACCAAATAAGCCTGGCTTCATTTATTCAAGATTTAAAACGAATTAATAAACTTATAAATTACAAATTTATGCAAATTGATCGTAAAAAGTAAACTTAGTATAACAAATATTCAATTGTTCTCCGTTAGCTTCCATGCAGGCAGTTGCTCACAATGGTATTGCATTATGAACATTTCTAGGCATTTGTGTCTGTCCATTATACAAGCTTGCAGGTCTTGTAAATTTCCTGGAGATGTCTGGTAAACCTTTTCCTTCAGAAAAGCCTAAACGAAAAATCCAAAGAATTTAAATCAGGGGATTGCGGTGGCCATGACATAGGGTTATTACCAGCTGATGATCATCATATCCAGATTAGTCTCTTTCACAGATTGAATCATCTTATCAGTTCATTAATTGATTTCTCTATTCAGGCGTTATGGTAAAAAGTGAGGTCCAATAATGTTGCCTGCTAGTACTCCTATTCAAATATTTAAAGAGAATCTGACTTGGTTTCTAGACAGTCTTGTATAATGTGGATTTTCGTGAGCCCACTGATGCATATTGTGGCAATTAAAAATACTGTCTCTTGAAAAAATGGCTTCATCAGTCCACAATATTTGCTTATGGAAATTTTGGTTCAAGTCGATCTGTCGCTGTGGGTAATGCAACTTTAATAATCATTAGGTGTTAACAACTGAACAGTACCAAAGTAGTATGGATATAAAGAATCTGCTTTTAAAACATTATGCATGCTATAATTACTAGAATTATTAAATTGGCTTGTACTACTTCCAGGTTCTTTGTTCTTTTTGTTCAGGGTTAAGATGAGCTCACGAAGCACCAGCATTAATTTGGTTTGGTATCATTTGACTTGTCTCTTTCAACTACTGATTCAATTCTCTAAATATGTTTGTGGTTGACAACAATTTGGAAACCTTTTCAAGGATTCAGTTTTTGCGGCATTACCATTTCCTTCGCAAATCCTATAAACCCAGTACATATCGGCATACTCATTGAAACTAAACTCCATTGCTTACCAATAAATAGTTTCAATGAAAAACTAAAACTATGACAGATTTAGAATGACAACACAGTGATTGACAGTGATAATTCATCAAATAAAAAGTTTCAAATACTAGTCAGCTCTGAGTGCTTGTACAGCATTGCCAATAATAAGATTTTTTGCTAAAAGCACCAATTTTCAGTTCAATAAAATACAAAACTTGATAATTTGCTGTTATTTTACATCCATGAACATCTTCATACAAGACTTCTCAGTTTTAGTCAGGGAATCTTTCAACATGAAGCTGTATAATTTTGGAAAGTGCTAGTGTATTTGCTTATACTTCTGTTTTTATTGACGAAGAAATCTTCTGTTTTTATTTGTTATTAACTAACATTTTATTGACAAAATATCATCTATTTAGGAGCAAAAATACAGTGTGTCCACATTTCGATGCTCACTATTGGGATCTCAGAAATTGTAAGAAATACGAAGTCAGTTAAATTAGAAGAAAGTTGGCTATTTTGGAGATCAATTTACTTATGCCTTTTGTGTTTTCAAAAAAGTTCATGGCTTACTAGATATTTGCTAAAAACGAAATTATCTTATTTTTTTAAAGTGAAATATCAGGAACAAGCAGAGAGGGTGTTTAGAGAATTTACTCCGAAACACAAAAAAAAATTATTTCCCAATTGTCTTTTGTTTTACTTTGGTGGTGGAACGTAAATCCAAATTTTTTTTTAATGGAACGCTTACTTAATTTCCATATTACTGCCTTAAATGCTTTTCAGTAATACATGGTTTGACATAGCTGTTCTTTTGTTTTACCAAGTTATGGTGTGAAAATCATTTTTCATCATAGCATGCCATGACATCTAACACAAAGTCATAGATTTTTATCAAATAAATTCGTTTGTTATGCAAACATTGCTAAAACAAAATAAATATGCTTTTAAGGTGTTTTATGGCGCGTTAATTGCTTATTTGACGCTATTTGTTAATGCTCAGTAAAGTACCTTAAAAGCGTCTTTTTTGTTTTGTTTTAGCAATTGTTACATAACAAATGTAATTTATCTGACAAAAATCAATGATTTTCATATGTTTAAAGCCATGGCACGCTACGTGAGAAATGCTTCTCACTTCATAACTCGGTAAAACAAAAGAATAGCTACGTCAAACCATGTATCACTGAAAAGCATTTAAGGCGTGCTACTCAGTAATATGGAAGTCAAGTAGGCGTTCCTTTGGAAAAAAAAATTGGATTTAGGTTCCACCGCCAAAGTAAAATAAAAGACAATTCCAAAAATAATTTTTTGTGTTTTGGAGTAAATTCTCTAAAACCCTCTTTGTTGTTCTTGTCTATCTTTGCTTGTTCCTGAGATTAAAAACAATTAAATAATTTTTTTCAGCAAATATCTAGTAAGCCGTGAACTTTTTTGATAAAACAAAAGCATAAGTAAATTGATTTCCAAAATAGTCAACTTTCTTCTAATTTAACCAACTTTGTATCTCTTACAATTTTCGAGATTCCAATAGTGAGCATTGAAATGTGAACACACTATATAATAATTAGTTATTCGACTTTTAATAAAATAAACAAAATTATTTTGATAGAAATTAAGTATTGTTTTTTCTAGTTTTCTTTAACAATAAAAAATCATTTTGTTCATTGTACCCATAATTTTTGTATTGTATTGCCACGCATCACACTTTAGGTTTTTAATTTAATTTGCACGGTATGCTATGGGTGCACAAATGTAAGATTTCCAAAGTGATTGACAAGCAGTCTGAGAAAGGTAAATTTATTTTATGTACAACCGTGAGATATATCTTATAAATCGTACTCTCTGGGAGAACGTAATGTTTCAGATTACCGCACGTGTGCGGTAATATTTTCAAATTTGTTTACTGTTTACACTGTTGCTAAGTGCGTTGCTGTCATTTTGAACAATGAGATTCAGCTGTTACTTTGAATTAATATTCACAAAATCTTGATCGAAAGGTCCATGATTGAGAGCAGCAAAAATGGTTTCATTTGCAAAAAATTCAACAGTTCTACATAAAATTTCGTGGAATACAGTATTATTGCACTCACATGGTTACGCAAAACTCGGGCTAGCGCCCTTGTTTGCGCAATTTCCAATAATGTGTGTATCCCACTTATTGCGTAAACAACTATTATTTACAAGTGTAAAACTATATTCAAACAAGTATTAGGTAGAAGTAAATAATAGTTTTTAAAAATAATGATGGTCTCGTTAGCAATATTTTTTTATTTAATTCATTTTACAAAAAATAACCTGTCTGCTCGATAAACCCCTTGAAAATAGTTAATGTGAATATTTACGCTGTTAACAAATTACTGCTCATTGCAATCTATAAAATTATGTTATATCTGTGTATAACAACAGTCCCCACGTAACAATGATCCCAATGTTGTATGTTAATTATACGATGCATATTCTGGTGATGATAAATTTTGTGGACATCATAAATGCTTTTATAGTAATGTAAGAGAATTTTCCTAAGAAAAAAATTATCTTCACAAAATTTTTTCTTCAGGTTTTACTTATCTTTTTTTGACCATTGCATTTTTGCTCTTATGCCTAAATATATATAAAATGTCCTAGAAATGCATATAAAGCTTCAGGTAGCCTATCCTAGCATTAATATAGATCCTAAAACTGCTGACACAGACTTCCTAAAGTCTTCGGTTCTTCACATGACAGAAAAAGAAAATATTAAATTTAGCAACTGTGTGAAAACCATAGTATATAGATGGGTAAGTAGAACGACTCTTCAAAAATCCTTTGTTCTTTTCAAACGCATTATAGTAGGTGTGGCATTTGGAGAAAAAATTTTTTTATTTTTTCCTTTAATGCAATTCTTTTCAAAGTGTGCTGAACAGACCTTGTAATACCTATTTTGCATTAATATTTCCATATGATCTTTATATACGTCATAGATGTTACAAAACCGTGCCCATTCCTCACATCTAAAATATTTATTTTATAATAGCATTTTCAGAGTTAATCGGAAGTAACAAAACTTTTATTCCTTACCTTTGTTTATCACTGGGAAATTTAAAAATTGCACGTTGAAAGTTTCATTATTGGCTGTACACCCCTTCACTGCACAAATACTTTTACAATGCATAATTATTAAAAATAAAAGTAAAGGTAGTATAGGTCTAGTTTACTTCCACGTGTACGGCACTGATCTAACCTCGCTCGGCCGCTGGCTCGGCGTTCGACCGTCGTGACATCTATTATAGAAACGCGAACTGCCCTCCAACCTTCACGAGTTTTTCCCGCGTTTTTAAGAATTGTTCTACTTCCCCATCTATATACTATGTGAAAACCTCTAATAAATGTTAAATATTCAGTACAACTTTTAATATGGAATTACCAAATCAAGGATGTATCTCAAAATTATAGCAAAACTCTATGGGTCGGTTTCTGCTCTCGTCATTAAACCTAAACAGTCTCTAATCATCATGACAACTGATGTTGTCCTTTTTTTCTTATTAAGATCAAATAAAGCTACATGTCTATATTTTTAAACAAACTTCATTAGTTAGTGAAAGGAGAGTAGACACTGGCCCTACATTTTTATTATGTATAAAATCTTTAAGATTGTTGTATGAGCATTTTAACAAATACACCTTGCGTATACTGTTGATTGTCACATACTAAACATATTTGCAAAAAAACGCCTATGTGAATTAAAAACACCATTGCATGTGAGCATTGCTTTCTGTCCATAAAACATTATTTACAAAACCTGGATTTCTTCTTTGTCTTTCCAAAAGCCACTCACAAAAATTGAACCGTTTTTCGTAATTTTCTTGAAGCAAATGCTGCACTCTCATTTTATGATGAGGATATTAGTCATACATGGGCACAAAGCCAAATTGACTGAGTTGGTTCATATATACAACAAAACAGGTTTACATATTTTGTAGCTTGACTATCGGTACTAAATTATTTTGATCAGATAATCTGCCCTAAAGTTACTTTCTGCTGGTAAATATGCTTTTATAGAAGCCAATTTAGTCCCCTAGGTGGCTCCCGTGCCTATGTGTAATGCAAGCCATTCTCTTTTGCTCTTGAAATGCTAGATGTTAGTATAAGTCTACAATCTATAAGATTTGGATGTTACCTGCAGGTTAAACCTTCAGTGTACCTTTTAGCAGCCTCATTGTAATTACCACTGCATTCGCCCAGAATCCAAACCTTGTCCATGTATTCGTTTGCTGTATATTCCATAGTAAAAATTAAAAACATGAACAATAATAAAAATTGACAGAGACAAAATAAAAATTTTCAATTTATTACGATACCATGAATTGATATAGTTGTCATTTATTATATAACATAATTTTTGTCTTTATTTTCAGAAAGGATACTACTGGTTAAATTAATATTTTACTTACAAGTTTTATTTGCAAACAATGTCTTTTTGTATTGAAATATTAAATATCTCATTTACATGTTTGACATTAATCTTTTGAAATTCGGTGTTAAAGGTTCTGCTTTGAAGAGTTCCATACAAGAAAACTATTCTGCAGAAGAAAATTTTTTACAACTTTATGTTCAGAATTTACCAAGGAAAAACTTTACCGGAAGCTTTATTTGCATTCTTAGGACACCCTGTATGTTTATAAATTAGCAGTATAGAGCCCAGGCTTCATGTAGCTGCCTGGAGAGTAAACAACTAACCTAACCTTTACATTCTATGTTAAAGAGTGATCTTATAACTATAATAATGGTATCATTTATCAATTTAGCTGATGCATTGATATTTTTAAGGTATTTAAAGTGTATTGACTTCCAAGTGAAAAACACCACAAGAATTCAGTCCATGTACAAAACTGAACTGTTTTGTTTAATTGTTTATTCTTCAGGCAGCCATATTTGAGACGTTGATTGGCTGATGTAGTTTGATGATGTGGGTTATTTGAGGCTTATATCATAATGTCTAAACACAGCCATTGCTGTTAACTACTAGCGCCATCAACAATAATGTCAATCGCAAATATCAGAAAGCATTTTAAATGAAATATTTGATAGTATCAAGACCATTTAAAAAAATGTGATTAGACTCACCATATAAAAACAACAAATTGTAAAATTTACATATGTACGTATGGTTTGTATTCATTCAACGGGGTGTTATGTCAAACTATCTAAAACCTTTTCTTTAGCATTTTTTTGTACTTGAATTTTCTTCAGAGAAATCTGACCTTAAAGAAAAATGAGTATTTTCATTTTTAATAAATATTTATTAACCTGTGAATCTTTTCAAAGAAACAAAAACACCAAAGAATGATTTCTAAAATAGGCAACTTTCTAATTTAGCCTATTTCATACCTTTTACAGTTTAAGAGATCCCAATGATGGGAAGAAATATAAACAAGTTATTACCCTGCATATACAAAAGTTCAATCAGTCGCCTTTATTCATGTTAATACTGGAGGTTTAAATTTGTCATCTTAATTAATATACTTGATAATTAAATAAAGTACGGAATAAAAAAATACAACATAATCGCTAAATACAAAACATGTAATAAAAATACACATCAACAGTAACAAATGATATACCGGGTACTGCATCGGCGGACGCAATATAGGAAATCTCATGCTAATTTTGAAATGTTTAGATATTGGCTCCCCTAATTATTTTAGCACTAAACTTTATTTAGGTTTTTTGAAGGGCATTGCAAGATGATACACACTGAGCAATTCAAGCATTTTATGATAACTCAGTCAAAAGGTATTTGAAGAAAGGTGTGTGCATAATGCATGTTCAGCAGCAACATCAAATAGGCCTGTAAGTTTTTGCACTCAACTATTTCTAACAATTATCTATGACAGTTTGACAATCAATTTAAATTTTAACTATGAATTATGCAATAACAGAGAAAATCACCATAATAAAGTGGTATTATGCAGGGAACAGCATGCAGAAAGTAATTCTGGTTTTGTTAGCATTTAAATAATTGTGAATTATAAGTTAATAGCAATAAAGTTATTGATATTCGACGTTGTTGCTGTACTATGCACATACAGGCACATTTCTTTAAATATCTTCTAATTGAGTTATCATAAAATGCTGAAATTGCTCAGTGTATATCATCTTGCAATGCTCTTCAAAAAACCTCAGGAAAGTTTAGTGCTAAAATAATTAGGGGAGCCAATATTTAAACATTTCAAAATTAGCATGGGATTTTCTATGTTGCGTCCGCCGATGCAGCACCCGGTATAAGTTTGTATAAATAAGAGAAAACTTCAATAAAGACAAACAATACATTCCATATATATCACAAATCTTATCACTAGAGCGCGGAAAAATATTCTAAATGCTCACTGTATCTTTCAATATATTCTTTCAAAAACATTGGATTACCCTCTTTATTACTTGCTATGTCTTAAATAACTCTAGAAAACAATAAAATCTGCAATTTCATAATTCTGAAGAGTGATATTGAAATATACAGTGGGCATTTTGGATATTTTTCTGCGCTCTACTTATCACATAAAGGTTCAAGAATAAGACTGTGCGATCTTATACAGTGCCTAAGTAATTAAAAGATTCTTCAGCTATTCTTTGAATTTTGGCAAAGGCAAGTTATATACTGATATAAGCAGAATATTCAATAATTTTTTGCCATGATAGTTAAAACTGGTTTAATTGTTTTTGAGATTCTGTGGCATATTAGGTTGTCTTTAGTTCTGGTTGAAGTTATGAACAACTAGAAACAAGATACCCAACACTGATGAAATGATAATTGATTCTACGAATTTGTTGGTGATTATTCTTTATTGAATATCAGTTGTATCAAGAAGATTACTATAAAACTTCTTTGTGCTGTTGCCACAAACATGTTTGTTAATGAAAGCACTTATGATATACAAAATCTCCATTTTATCTTAATTTTGTATCTATTGCTTAGATCAATTTTTTTTTTTTATTTCTAGATGTTAGTTTACTAATAGTGAATAATAATTTTAATATGAGAATTTCGATTTTAGGTCGGCAACAGTAGCAGCAACACCCAGCAGCATCAACAGGACTCATCTGGTGGTGGTGGTGGTGGTTCGAGTATGAAATGAGGCTGGCGGCTCCTATAGGCTGTCTTTAGGTCATATTAAACTAATTATATGGAGGCGTTGTCGCTGCGGCTCCCGAGCCCTGCCTGTCGAACGGGGAACGGAAAGGGCCGCTGCGTCCCGGGTCTTGTTTTGGTTGATTGGTTTCTGTGCAGTGTTCCAAACACTATAAATGTTAGATGATGATATATTCTATATTCTATGTTACGAGTTACTAAATTATTTATTATTATTATTAACTATAATTATTATTACCATTACTATAACAATTTTATTACGACATTCATTTTTGAGCCTCGTTTAATTGAGCACTGACTGTGTTTTTCAACATAATAATGGTTAGCGGGTAGTGGTGTTAGAGCATCCTCGGGAATATGGTAACAGTCGTTGAAGATTCGGTTTTTGACGTGAGAAGTGCAAGTCAAGAGAAAGAAAGAGAAACAGATGATTCGGGCTGCCAATGGCTCGGGATTTTCCTGAGGAGCATCCTGCGAGTCGTCGTCCAGGCGGCCTGGGTTAGGGTTTAAAACCCTTTCGCGAGCCGTCACTTCGACAACAACAAAGAAAAAAACATTCTTACAAACAAATGTGATTAGATCTTATTAAATTATTTTTTTAAGTTGATACGATGTTAGCCTCGAAATTTTATATGTGAACTACTTATAAAGAGTTTATACTACAATATTATTACTATTATTATTATTATTATTATTAATTATTATGATTGTTTATATTTTATTATTATTATATAGGACATTCCGTCGGAATGATTTTTATTTACTTGCTTGTTCTTGTTCGATGCACGTTGTTGTCTTTTTGATAAGTACAAATTGCACATTTAAAATACAATGGTGAAATGAAAAATAATTGGTTTAGAAATTTTAATAATAAGCAAGGAACTTATTGCGACGTAATGTCCAATCTTTGGTTAACATTATACGTTACTTTTATTGTTTCTGACACGTTATTCGTTGAACGAACATTTTTAGATTTTTATTTTTGTAGCCCTAGTCAAGAAGTCGATCTTTAAAAAAAAAAAACAGTCCCGCACATATCTGCAGAGGTTTTAAGATTTAGAACGAGACACAGACGTTTATGAACGCTGCATTGTTTACATTCTTGTCTTCCTCTGTGGCTGTGTGCTCATCGGACTCGAGCTTTTAGTGACGTAATTTACTGAAATTAATGTTGCAAAAAAAACAGATTATGATGAGATAATGTATCAAGTACTATTATTACAGGTGGGAGACTTTTAAATTGTGTATTACATACTGCTGGACATTTTTAAGTACATGCACTAGTTTGATTGATATCCGATTTCTGGTCATTGAGCAAGAGCAATTTTGACTTGGAAAACGGGTATCAATTGTGCAGTTGGCGATACTGCGATCCATATTCACTATATCTAACTATTTCGAATCGCTTCTTTGTCAATTTTGTATTAGAAACTTTTATTTTTTTGTTGGTATACTCTTTTAGCCCCTTGATTCAGATCGCAGTAACGAAAACTTCTCTTTAGTACCTAATAATTATTATTTAATCCTTAGGGTCGAATGTCTCATACACGCTTCAGTAGGAATCGTGTAGGAGATGGTACCGTTATGGATGCACTTGCTGCTTTGGTAAAACCCTGTTTAGTGCTTGCTAAATTAATTATAATATATTACCAGAAGGTTGAATATGTAGTCTCAGAGAAGTACATATATTATATCATTGACTCCTGTACCCTGGCATAAAAATGCTCGAATAGTCCGGCCATTTTAAAATGTTGGTAATTTTGTTAAATAGCAATAAGATGGAGAAACGGAAATAAAATTTCATTTCAGTAATATTTAATGTATTTTTTAAAAATATAGAATAAGAATGATGCAATAATGTATTGGGCTTGCAGTTACATATTTTTTACTACTAACTATCCTTTTTAGTAGTACTTGATTTAACATCTTATTGTCACCTAAATTAGTAGTAGAGGTGAAAGCAGTTTTGGATGTGATTTAAGAATAGAAAGCAAATTAATCAGTAACCATTTCCTTGTGTACAATAAAGTTTTGAGTCGACAAGTACATCAGAGACTTTATACGAGTGTTTCTTAATCTACTTTGTTTTTGAACCAACTCTCTATGGCTTTTTGTAACTTTGACAAAAAAAGGCGTATATTGAACAGGGTCTTCATAATTTATGAACCATGTTCATAAACTATAAATATCAAGT
Organism: Ignelater luminosus; assembly: GCA_011009095.1. Taxonomy (NCBI): domain Eukaryota; kingdom Metazoa; phylum Arthropoda; class Insecta; order Coleoptera; family Elateridae; genus Ignelater; species Ignelater luminosus. Next base: position 63,910 of record VTPC01004488.1, read on the forward strand.
TTGTTTTTTAAAAAGTACTCTTGTTTTCTGCAGAAACATACTTCATGAAATGTTTCAAATATTGCTATCAAAAACAAAAGTCTGATTAAAGACTTTGATCTAAAAGATTGCCTTATTAAGTCATGTTACTATAATTTTGATCTTTAAAATGATATTCCAATTTATCTAGTTATAGTTGAAGTTTTCGACCTGTTTGAAAATGAAGGCAAGAAACTATACCAAAAATATGTAACTTCTTTTATTTAATTTAATGCTAATTTTAGCTGTGATTCATGACTTACATGAATATAATTATCTAGAATTGACGATGCTCTTATTGTAGTTAGGATAAAAGTGCAATTAATAAGAAAAATAAATGAATATATTTAATAAAAGAAATGTTAGTTGCAGAAAATATGTTTGGATAATCCTAATGTGTCATTGTCATAAACAAAAGAAGTAATTCAGTATAGCTCAAAGCATGAATATCGAAACCCCTGTAACTTAAAACCATTTGATAATGAATAAATTACAGATATATGTGTTTACGTGATGACGTACATATCTCCCGAGGGTGAGATTTTCCATAGTGGGTAAATATCAGTAGCAGCAATTGCATCCACAATAGATAAGGTGATGTGTTCTTTAACAATTCATAGATGTCGTAAGTACATAGGTATGCTTCATTAAGCTGGACACGAGGGGTTTTTGGTCACGTTTGTCGTTTATCAAAACACATTGTGGCATGCATGATTTGTTAGTGCATACTGTGATATACAACTAAAAACATATAATCAAATCGATTGGATAAAAGAGTTGCATTTGATGTGACTAAGAGTGCCGTAAATTTTTCAAATTGGCTTTCAAATTTTATTGATTCAAAATTTGTACTTTTGTACAATTTTACATAAATCTTGATTTATTGTCTATAAGGAGCAATCAAAATTGCTCATTTATGTGTTCATTTTGTTATAATGCCTAATTTTTATTTTTTGGTTTTTATTTTGATTATGGCACGATCTGCAATTTGAATAGAAAAATAGAATAAAAAAATAGACGATGGTAACTGAACGCTTTTGATAATATCAACAAATGTGTCAAAAATGTAACCGAGTGTTGGCCGTCGTCATCGTCGTCAAAACTGTGGTGCTGCCGTATAAGGTGTAATGTAGCGCGTTTCCGAATTTGTAGCCCGCCGGCGAAAGAAAAATTGAATAAAACGGATGGGCCGACAGAACGACGGTACATGTTGCGGTAGTCGGTAACATTCACCACCACGGATCCTCACTGTTGCGCTGCTAATGCGCCTTCAATACACTGTCATTATTTATATTGAAATGTTATTTTAAAACATTCAGTTACAAAAAATAAAACATTTCTAAAAAAAAGCTGGTGTATGTACCTTTTTTTGTATACTGTAGCATATGTTTTAGTTATTACTTCTGGAATGGCTGACTGTCCATTAAATATTTTGTCAAATTATGAAAATAATTTTATTTAAATGAGTGAATACAAATGTATAATAAATACAGCTTTCTTTATTAATAGATTGAAATCAAAATCATAAAGATTAACGTGGACATTGTGTATGCAGATTTCAAACTTTACATGTAGTACTGCATGTGAGCAACACCAAAAGAGAAGTTGCATAAAATTTGTAGTAGATAGATAGACTAGTAATTTAAATAGTATTAAAAAATGAGTGCAAAAGAAAGTTTATTTCGAAAGATGTTGAATTTAAAAAGTAAGGGAAAGATGACGAATGACGAAATACTCATCTGACTGGAAACACTGTTGGAATGACTTACGAGATAAGATTTAATGACTTTAGTTGTGTAAATAAACTCGCCTGATATCATGACTTTTTTAATGTAAATTGTATACCCCCTAATCAACTACTTTTGACAAATAGACACTTATTTCATCACATAAATCTTTGAGCATTTTTGGTCACATTTGTTTAATACATTTTTTTTAATTAAACATACATTATTACTACTGATAACAAAATTTATAATATTTATATGGAAAACTGTTCCTTCATGTAGATTCATTTAAAGTGGTTTTAGAAAACATGCAATATATCTATTGTGAGGCAAGATAGTCATACCAGAACAACATGAAGTATCAAGAGAAAGTGCAAAAGACTGGCCAAAAAGAAACGAAACATTTTAGTTTTCGTACTATTTGCTATCTTCATCAATGTAGGAATGAAATTGGACCTAGCTTGTAAGTACTACACATATAACTATTTGAAGTTTTCCAGGCAGTGTCACTATGTTTAAGCTAATGTTTATGTATGTCAAACTTTAATCTACTTTTAATGAGTTGCATTTTTGTCATTTTAAAACTTGAATTTTTTCTGTCTGTAGGTCTTGGTACTCATTACAAAAAAAAATTAAAAAAAGAATTTTCCACAAATGTGTCTGGAAACACATTGTTTCCAAAATATAGGATGTAATTGTTTGTTCCCTCTAGCTCTACATACTTCCTGATTATTATACAAACTAGCAAGCCATCAAAAAGTAAACCCATCTGTGTAACCTATGAAATGAACGACATATCTCAATAATAGGAAATATGTGCAGTACACCCTATGAATCTACATCAAAATCCGAATCAAAAAGTTAAATAATTTTATGCCATAAATCCATAGTTTTTAAAATAGAATGACCAATTAAAAACTTTTCAAACAAACTTTATAATGGGCAATTTTCCTCGAAATGGTATTAGAATCTATTTCTCAGTTTGTGATGTAAAATAACAGTGTGCCTTTTTAAATACATCCTGTATACAATTTCCTAAATTTGTCGATATGGCAAATACATAATAAATCACAGACGTCTTCCATTTTGTGGGCTACGCAGATGGTTTACTTTATGATAGCATGTTTTAAATATATATTGTAGCCCCTAGACATTAGGTAGCTTTTTCTGGAAAGAAATATTAGAAAGCTGCCAATTGGTACATTTGTGTGTTTTCATGTCGCCCAAGTTGAATTATATATTAAAAAAAGAACAAATTTTGACAGTTTTCTTTGGAATTTGTAAGAAACAACATTTTGGAGTTGCAAAACTGTATGTTGCTTTAGACATCAAAACACGCAACATACCAGTTTGTTTTCCAACTTCTTTTCCAGGTAGCCCTAATTTTTTTTAAACTGTTGACTGGGTAACAAGCACAAGAAGTTTCGTGTCAGTAGTGCATATCATTTCTGAAATACTTAGGAGATTTTCGAGAATAAAAATAACTTTGAAATATTTTATAAAAATTTAGTTATTCAAAAATGCTGCATCACATGTTAAATTGCATGTAGATTTTGAAAACAACAAACAATGTGTCTTTTCAGTATCAGCAATTCTTTTCACTTTAAAGCTCTGTCCCTGATGATTATATTGACCATAAAATTTATATCTTGCGATCCAAAAAGAATTTCATCAAGATGTACCATGACAGACAAAGACACGTAAAGACGTTGCTATTACATTACGTCATTTGGTTAGTGTCAAATTATATCGGGCAGTTTCTCATTTTATTTCAGACGTGTAATTTTTCTCCTGGGCTACTTTGATGAAATTTTTTTTGAATCACTTAATACAATAAGATTTGAAGGTAACTACTATCTTATTATTTATTTACTGAAGGTTGTGGTTGGCTGGATTTTGTTTGTTTTATTTGATAGTATTTAATTATTTAGCAATAAAATCAAGTTTCTTGTTTTTTAACATATCAACACCTTTTTTATGTACAGTTTAGCCCAAATTTAAGATAAATGCAGGATATCTCAGAAACTAGAAGAGCTAGAAAAAAAAATGAATACACGTTACTGATCTACTTCTTCCTGCTGATTTAAGTGGTGCAATTCAAATTTTTTTGTTTTTAATTTATTGGCAAAAATGGAGATTTTTGAGTTTCATCAAATATCAGTATCTTCGTTATTTGAAAAAAGGGAAAAACTGTTTATGAATTTTTGGTATTAATGTCTGGAATAAATTAACTACTCTAAATTTTTGTTTATCAGTCATCCAAAAAATGCTTGAACAATTTTTTTTTCATTTTATCAAATAACAAAGGTACAGCCATTTGATGAAATTCGAAAAAATCAATATCTGCTTGCAACTCAAACACTAAAGAAGATATTTAAATTCTGATTGCACCAATCAACTAGCAGGAAAAAGAAGATAACGTGGATTCAGTTTTTCTCTAACTATTAATTTTTGAAATACTCTGCATTTACCTTGTGTTTGTGCCACCTTGTACATCCTTCTCAGGAAGAAAAGCATCAAAAATAGAATATTTAAAATGAATTGTTTGAAATACAAAATGTAGAGGAGACAACTGTAATAGGGCTATAACTAACAATAAGAAGAATAAAAAAGACTGAAACAATATACAGAGTGTCACAGAATAATCATTTAGAAGTGATAGAGTACATCTTTCAGTAATAAACTATTATCCAGGAATCTTTGGTATTGAAATAAAAATTTGAAATAATCTCAGTGTAGAAAGCAATATAAATTATTTAATATCGAGATAGATGATAAAAATTAAAACCATAGTTACAAAATGACAATCATTTTTCCTTAATACTAATTGATCTGACAATGATCCATTTGTGACTTGACACGAAAAAGTAGAATTAAGGAAACATTTTTATTGTTGCTTTGTTTTTAACTTTATCATCTTTTCTCAATACCAAAGGATTTATAATGATTGTTATTTATATAACAAGTCGGGGAAGTGATACTCTACAGTACAAGCGGGTCAATTCCAGGATAAGCTGCTAAGCAAGAACTGGAACTACCTATAAGATTCTTTCTGCAACTGCATAATATTAAAAAATAACTGCCCGAAATTGAGAAATAAACAATAAAATGAGATTCTTGGAAATATATTGCCTCAGCCTTGTTGTCTTGATAAAATTAGTTGGTAGTGAATTTCTCTGCCTAGGCAGGTAGAGTGATGATTCTCTGATGTTTTTGAACCAGCAAAATTGTCATTATGGTAGCAGATGCAGAAACAAACCAATTTTTCTATGCTATTATAATAATAAATAATACTAAAGAGAGGTTTATTGACCAATGTACAAACAGCAGAAAACAGTGGGCAGTTAGGACTTACGATTCCATTTACAAGATTTAGAACCCTAAAGCTTTTTTCCATTAACCAGTTCAACTTTGTCAAGTTAAATTTGGTTATATGGGCCCAATTTCTACTGTTGTGATTAAACTTAAATATTCTGTAACTATCATGGCAACCTATTTAGTTCTTTTTTTTTCTCATGCTAGGATCAAATAGAGCTATGCAGTCTGTTCCACAGAAAAGAACCCAAGCTGCAGCAAGGGAAAATACTTGAGTTGCAACTTAAAAAATACCTTGTGACATTACTTTTACAGTATAAAAGATAAAAATTTATTTTTCTGCAGTAACTGGTAGAGCTTATTGTTCTGCTTCAGAGTATACTATATCTAGTTTGATGGGTGTATTTCCATAAATAAAGGTGCTGCAACTTGGAGCCTTTTCAGTGGATCAGACTGTATTGTTTTATTTAATCATAACCTTAATAACCAGTAAAGTTAAAGGTCTTTAGACTGGAGGCAGTCTCTGCAGCGTATAGTGATTAAACAAGTAAACCAACTCTTACAAGAAACTCGAAAACAAAGCCACAGAATTCTACGACAAAACGTTGATGTTGGATGATATTTCTACGTTTCTATAATAGATGTAAAAATAGTGAGATCTGTTCGAACGTACCCGTATTATCGCCTAACTATTAGTTGAAGGATTTTTAAAGAGTTGGTTTACTTGTTAATAAATATACGCTGCTGGTCTCTTACTTTTGCTCCAATTTCTGCATCTTATAAATCCTTAGAAACTTAAGGAAAGCAGGAATAATTATGATTCTTGCTGACGAAGATAAACTATAGGTTATTTTTTACACTGACTTCTCTTTTAGTGTAGACTTTTCCGAATTTCTTTTTAAATTCTCTCGAATTCCTTTGACTTCCTCTGGATTTTCTTAGTTTCCCGATTTCCCACGACTTTCTAGACTTTTTATTTTTATAATGTAGAATATGCACATCTTTTACTAAGTCTTTGAAAGTGACACAGAGTAAGTTTTAAGAAACCATTCAAATGTAATTTTCATTATTCTGCAAGAAAAAGAATGATTAAAATTCGAATGATCTTCCCACGCGCGAAAACGGCAAGATTTATAATGGCCATCGTGTGACGTCATATGATATGTTCAGGTTTAGGTAGATAAAGAAACGAAAATACTCAAGCACCAATAGTGCAAATGCCAACGAGAATGTCCACTATAAACTTTAAGAGTAAATAGACTACCAGTCCCGCAACTATCACTGTCGCAACCGGATCTGGATCCGGCCAGTTTTTGGAATATCCGGTTTGCCAGAATTTCGAAAGTGAAAATATATGTTTTTTAAAAATAAAAGTGAGAGTAAAAAGTAAAACCACGGCATACTATAAAGGCCAGATCAGCAGGGCCCTTTTCAAGATATGCGCAATACGGCCTAAATAATTGGCCATATTTTCTTGCTTTCTTGTCCCAACACGTTTGAAAACCAATGTTAAAATCTCACGTAAATAAACGCAAATAACTTTTACCCGCCCTAACTCCGCCATAATTGTTGTAGAGGTCCTATACAGGGTGTCGTTATTTGTAGGAACACCAAAAATTGTTACTAAAGAAAGTGATACAGGACGATTGGTTGTATTGTTTAAACTTATATTCTCAACTACGTAGAGTGTCCCATAAAAACGTGGCACGTGAAGCTTAGGTTTTCTTAAATGAAACATCTTGTACTTCAATAGCAAGAATGGTTGGGCCAACATAGGCATTTTGTTAACAAGTACGGTTGGCCAACGGTACGATTTGGCACAGTTGCCTACTACCTCCTAACCAACCATTTCCCAACGTTGGTTCAACAAAGTCCTCCCACTATCAACCAACACAGAAAACTAATTGCCAACAGTCACCCAATGTCCAGCCAACCATTTCCCAACGTTGGTTCAACAAAGACCTTCCACTATCAACCAACACAGAAAACTAATTGCCAACAATAACCCAATGTCCAGCCAATCATTTCCCAACGTTGCTTTTAGGAAGTTGGTCTTAAGACCTTTTTACAAATTAAGTACATTACAAAGATCAAATCAAAAATTATCAAATGCATCTTTTATTATCTTAAAGCACAAAACGCAAAATAGAAACATAATGAATACTTAATTATCATCTTCTTGTGTATGCATTGTAGGCCGATGTTCTCATAAAAATACCAGGAACTCATTGCTGTGACTGTGCTCATAAAGTATCAATAAATCTTACTTACGTTAGTGTTGCTATTGTTTTTGATAGGATAGTAGTACTACTAAAAATGTATAGTAAAACTTTATGAGCATAACTTTTAGCATGGTACACTTGAAATCAATAGGCGCCGTGCTGCTTCTATGCAATCATAATTTTATAGTTCTTTATGCATAAAACGTTACAGAAATATTCACCAACATTAAGTGCAAAAAGTGCCAAATTGATGGAAACACCGAAACTGTTTGATTTAGGCCTCCATAAGGCTGTATCGTTATAATCAGAAGAATAAGAAAATAATTAAATACGGGCCGTTCCAAAATTGCATGCTTATAGTTTCATATTTCTTGACAAGAATTAAGACTACTTTGCCCCATAACTTTTCTCCTAAAGTACACTGTTTCCAAGATACAGGATGTTAAGGGTTTTATTTAAAATTCCTTGTATTCTCAATATTTTAAGAACGAAGTGAGATATTGAGATGAAATTTTCTACATGTTTGTTATTCTAAGATGTCTACTAATCTATGTAGTTTTTTGTTTGATATTCCTATCAGGCGGGGCATGAGTCGCTACTCTAAAGAAAATTGTTACATTATTGGAAAAATCTTTCTATTTTTGGAGTTAACAATTGATTTGGCAAAAAAGTTCCTATTGCATTTTTTCCGCAAAATGGACCCTTATCGAGTAAAATCGGATTTTTGAAAACCTCTCAAAAATGATGTAAAAGACAGGATGCATTCATTTACATTGCATTTCTCGACAAGAATTAAACCTTTTTTGTCTCATAACGTTTTCCCCCAAAGTGCACCATTTTCGAGATACACGGTGTCAAAATGTAATTAAAAACAATAAATCTTAAACTAGATTTGACCCTCCGTATTTCGAAAATGGCGCACTTTAAGGAAAGAAGTTATCTGACAAAAAAGGCTTAATTCTTGTTAAGGAATGCGATGCGAATAAGTGCATCCTGTTTTTGAGATGACTTATGATCTGAATTTGAGAGGCTTTGAAAATGTAATTTTACCCGAAAATGGCGCCTTCCACAGGAAACATGCAAGGAAGACTTTTTGTCAAATCAATTTTTAATTCAGAAAAAATTTCAGTGACGTAATACTTTTTTTTATAAGGTGGTAGCTCCCCATAATACTTCATTTCTGATAGAGATATCAAATAAAAGACTACGTGGAGTAGTAGACACCTTAAAGCAGCGCTTTTTAAACTATGGGTCGCGACCCCAAATGGGGTCACGTAAATTAAATTCAAACACTTGAATTTCAGTTTATATGTTATTATCTGGGGTCGCGAAAAATCTCGTGATGAAAAATTGGGTCATGAATGAAAAAAGTTTAACAAGCGCTGCCTTAAAGTAACAAGCATGTGAAAAATTTCATCTCAATATCTCCTTGTTTTTGAGATATTGAGAAATCAAGAGTTGTTAAATGAATATATCTCTCTCTCTCATATCAGACTCTCCATCTCAGAAACGGTGCGCTTTAGGGAATACATACTAAAAATTTTTGAATACCCTGTATAACAGGAATATATGTAAACCCTGCTATACAACTTTTCCTAGTAACAGTTTTTGATATTCCTACAAATAATGACGCTAACTTCGAACACAGACCGTTGGGACATTCTGTATACATACAAGGTGGTCCTGAAGTAGTTGACCAATGTCAGGGATTAGCTTAAACTCATTATAAGAATGAAATAAGTTCAAATAATATGCTAAAATGCACAGCTTTCTAGATATAAGGTACCCAAGTTGAACATCCTTTTCAATACACACCACTGCTAGGAATGCGTAACTTTGTTTTTTGTAATAAATACAGTCTGTTCCACTGAAAAAGCCCCGAGCTCCAGCACCTTTATTATGGAAATACATCTACAGCGCGACCAACCTCAGAAAAGCCCCGGAAAATATGCGAACTAATTTCAATAACAAATAACGTTGACCAATCAGAAACGTAATTTTACTCGAGTACATTAACTGACAAAAAGTTGTCTTAAATCTATTACGTTATTGGTGGTGTTTAGTTTTATTTAAATTTTCTGCCGGAAAATTTTTGGATGCCCGCTCAGGGCTTTTCTGAGGTTGGTTCCTAAGGATGGTAAAAAATTTTAGTAGATAATTCCTGGGCTAATTATAAGTAGAAAAGTTCATATAAACAAGTGTCCTAAAATGCACCCCTTCCGAGATACGGGGCATTAAAATTTATAGAAAAAAATTGGTTTTTCGTTGTATTTTTGTTATGCGTTATACTTTTTTTTTTTCATTCTTGGCCCAAGGTTCTATCATGTTATTGTAAATTTGATAAGATGACAATTTATGAGAAATTAAATCCAATGGCTTAGATACAGGGGGTTCTGTACTTTCTCCTCAGATAAAGCCTACGTCACTGTCGCTGTCGCTCGTGCCATAAACTTCCTACTCATTCAAAAAATTTTACTTTACACTCTTGTTATATAAATAACTATTATTCTTTGCAAAGCAATTGTATTTTCTATTTCCTCGGCGTTATCTTCATCACTTTCACAATTATTTTTTATAAATTGCTGTAAGACAGATTTCGTAGTGATTGCGTTTTTAATAAACTGAGTTAACTCAAATAACTCGGTCATGTAAATCTGTATGATGAGATTAGAAACGTGAGTTAAGGTTTCGAAACCGCGTTTAATGCGCAACAACAAGGCATTAATAATTACTAGAAGTATTTTTCTAAAATTTAAATGAACTGACGTTTAAACTTGAAATTTGAAGTGGAGCAACAGCACCTCTGGCGGAGAGAGAATTGTTATTGAGCTCAGTTTACGATCGTCTTTTATTTGGTGTCGGACTTTATCTCATATCAACTGTCTTTGCTTTGCGCGAGGTTTATTGGAGAAAAAAACTGTAAATACTAGTGTGCTGCGAAAGATTGATAATCCTATTAATAGTACCGCATGAGCAATAATATTTTAGATAAGGGCTGGCTATGAACATATTTTCAATACAAATAGGTTCGTCTTTGATTGATTCGAAATTTGAAAATAAATTATTACATCTTTATTTATTTTCATCATGGTATTCTCCCAAGAACACAAAACGTTCGCAACTGAATCTTGCTATCGAAAAGATGTTTACGTAAATGGCGAATGGTGGTTTATTGCTATAATTTACAATTATAAAGTAAATTAAGTCACATAACCAGATTTATTTGAAATCTAACAGTTTAATTTTAGTTCCATCAATACCGCATCAATAGAACTCGGACAAACGTTCTCAGAATAAAAATACGTTCATAACTACCCCTTATTTAAGGTATTTTTGTTCATGCGGTATATTCTGTAACAAGTTTGAAATGTGGCATATTCTGCAGGAGTGGAAAGTTTGTCACACGAGCCGCAGGCGGGTGTGATGGTTTCACGAGTGCAGAGAATAGCTATTCCAAACGCGTTGCAGGCTATACTTTTTCTACGACTGCTACAAATTGTTTGAATTTTTTGTTAAAAATCATGTTGCTTGTATATCTACGTATCCAAGGTGATAAATTGTAATTTGTTTGTTAAAATAAATAACAAAACCATACTTAAAGTCAGTTTTTGTTCGTGTATTAAATTGGAGAAACCATTACAGCTGTTGCAAAGGTGAAAATAAATTAAAATGAATCATGGATATTGACATCTTCACATAAATAACAGTTACAAATGTAATATAATAGAGTGTCCGCCAAAAAGTCTGCACCATATGGGAAAAATCTTTATTGAATGATTTATGAAAAATTTGTTTACGGTATCAGGTTTTGCTTGCTCCAGAACCAAAAATGTCCTAATCAAAAATAATCATGTGATCTCCATTTTCTGTCAAATTTGACATTTTTAGAAAAAATGTCCGAAAAATTGACTTATTTAACCAAATTTCGAAAAAAGTCATCAGAAAAAAAGTTTCCTTTGCAATTTTCTACCTGTATGAAAATCTTCAAAAGCCTACCACGATATTCATATTTTGCCTTTTATTTCGCTTTTCCTTATTTGTTAATCAATAAAAGTCGATTCAATCTAATTCAAAACACTTATTGCACAATACTCATTTTACGGTCTAAATAATCTTTTTTCCTTATTTTTATGTAAAAAATAAAAATAGAACTTTAGTAAAGCAGCACACTTATGGCCAGTGAGTTTAGAAAATTTAAAAGCAAGAATTCGTCAAGAAATACGTCGTATATCTCAAGAAGTCATTGACAATTTATTTGTCGTCTTGGCTACTGTCAGGTTGCCAACGATGCACAATTTGAACATTTAATTTAGTTGTCTTTTGAATTTTGCATTATCAGTAAATTTAATATTGTGAAGTTTTGAGGTCGTTTTTCTTCAAAATTTTCTAATGTGGCCTATACCTATAATTAACTTACTATATGTAAAAAATGTGCTCTTTTAAATTCCGTAATAAAATATAGGGGTTGCCATTAAAAAGAAATTTGATGACGTCAAACCTCTTATATGACTCACCCTGTATAAATATTTTCTGTTTAGAAAAATGCCCATTTAAAAATAAAAATTGACCGGTCCGAGCATTTTTCTTAAAAGTTCTGTCCTGAATTTTTAAAGAATTTATGCACTACTTTACGAAAGCACTGTAAACATATTTATAAATTAATGTTTTATGTTTTTATTCACAATATTTGGCATTCTTCTTAATTGACATTAATAGATGCAAAATATAAGAAAAATTTGATCTCGTTTTAACAAAGCAAATTAAACTAATCGGTACCGAAAGTTTATGCAAAATTCTTGATCGTGCAATGGCACCAAATACAGAGACAGGTACGGTAATTTAAAAAAAAAGAAAACAACACTTTCAACCTAACAAAATGACAACATGGCCTGTTACTACCTAGAAACATCGTGAACGGAGAATACTTGATGTAGAGAAATGTAGGTATCGTTGATTTGACAGGATGGTAAAACACAGTTTCGATGTATATCGTATATTACATTTCTAATTGTTATTTGAATAGAGTTGTCTACAGATAATAGAAAAAACACACATTGGGTGGAACGACGTACCTCTAATGGTCAGGAATTAGGAGCCCGAGATTCGATCATAGGGTGTAAACTCGAAGATACACATTTGAAAATATACGTATACAGCGTTCACGATGTTTCTGGGTCTCATATGGCTGTGGAAGAATGACAGTTTGAGTATTGTAAACCGGGCTGTTTATTTATTAACTCGGCTTGTACAATCTTATTGACGCTTAATGTTCTCGAGGTTATGATTTTATGATAGTTTAACCACAGATTAAATAAAGGTCAGATATTTCGCTCCCTATTCCACCAATGTTCCCATTTTTGTCTCTGCATATTTACATTTGCAGCTCTGGGAGTTTACCACGCCTACTTCTTTACGCGCGTTTTATGAAAAGTGCATATCACTCTGTGCTGCTTGCGCAGTACATGTCAAAATAGCAAGCTCTGGGAGTTGCTTTGAGAAAGAGAGCAATAGAATCTACAAATTTGTCGAAGTTAAATATCTGGCCTTTATTTAATCTGTGGTTTAACCACGGATTAAATAATAGTCAGATTTTTCACTTCGACAAATTTGTGGATTCTATTGCTCTCTCTCGCTCTCTCTCTCTCTCTCTCTCTCTCTCTCTCTCTCTCTCTCTCTCTCTCTCTCTCTCTCTATCTCTATCTCTCTCTCTCAAAGCAACTCCCAGAGCTTGCTATTTTGACATGTAGTGCGCAAGCAGCACAGTGTGGTATACACTTGTCATAAAACGCGCGTAAAAGAGTAGGCGTAGTAAACTCTCAGAGCTGCAGCAGAGACAAAAAATGGGAACATTGGCGGTATAGAGAGTGAAATATCTGACTCTTATTTAATCTGTGATTTAACCTCACGCTGTTCTCTTTTTCTTGTAACTCTGTAAATATAAGGAAAACTTGATTTCTTTTTAACAAAACAAAACTAATCGGTACTAAACGTTTATGCCAAATTTTTGATCGTGCAACAGCGCTAAATGCAGCCGCAGGTACAACAATTTTCAAGAAAAAAAACAACACTTCCAACCTAAAACCCATGTCACACTATCAGTCAGTTTGATCAAACTTGACTATCAGTCTGAAACAATGACGTCATACCTTTAGTTTGGTCAAATTCAAAGTTTTATTAACAAAATGAAAGTAAGGCCTGTTACGGCCCAGAAACATCGTGAACGGAGTATATATCAGGGTACTAATTGCACCAACACATGAAAAGTAAAACTTCTTACTCTACATTACTTTTTTGTCCTTGAAAGGCACAGTATGGCTACGCCCATGGTGAGACCTTTATGTTACGCAAATGCTTATGCAACTGAATATCTCATTGAAATCTTACCTTATAGAAATGTTGGTACCGAAATGCCTTGTAGTGAAATTTGTTTGTGTCCGAAATAACTTACAATGCAAGAGTAATATTTACCTAGCGTATAGCATCTGATTGGTTCCAGCGTCGCGCGCATTGCATGTGTAACAAGTAAGGTTATTAGGAGGCATAGGCGGAGAGTATGAGCGTAGTATTTTAAACGAAGAAAACATTGAAATGAATTCCTGTAATCAAGAATCAAGGGCACAAATTATGTAGAGTAAACGTACATTTCACTTAAATAACTTAAGGCTCCCACAGACCGACGCGAAATATTTGCGGCGATAGCGGAACGAACGTAAATTCGCGTGGATATTCACACCGATACATTTTAGTCGCAACCTTTGTGCACAATGTACTCATCATCGGATGAAGAAGAGGCGCTTGTGTAATACTTACCTTATAGAAGCGGAAGAAAACGCCAGATAACATAAAATGTTTTATTTTTTATTTAGCTCAAGATATTCTTTTCATATTCTCTTTAGGGAGAAAAGGAAAATGGGTCCATGATATTAACCTAGAAAAAAAACTGCACTTTATACTACATTGTATTTTTAAATATATGGTAGTAGGTACTTACAAAACAAATGAACTGGGCAGTAGAAATTTCTCTTATTCAGATTTTTCTAATTATATGCCTATTTTTAGTTCATATCTGTAAACGACTGCGGGCTTTTGCGTTCACTGTTTACGCCACTGGTCGTCGCATCGATACAATGCCGTGCAGGTTTGAACCTGTATATAAACCGCCATGTACTTAAGCTGTTGCGAATTTATAGCTGCGAATATTTCGCGTCGGTCTGTGGGAACCTTTATTTTGATTCATGAATTTCTCCAAACATGTTCCTCCTCGTATTGTATTCGCCCATGTCCTTGTAAGCAATATAAACACAAATTGCTAATATTTGTAGGTTATATTCTTTTAGTCTGAGGTTATATTGGACATAAACATTTACTCTGGTACTTTTTTAATAAATTGGTACCCAATTGTTTCTCGCGCTTTTTACTTTTTTTCTACGAAAAATACTGAAAATAATAAAAAAAATTTTGCAATGTATATTTAAGTTTTTAACTTCATTATTTTTTGTCACGTAACTCTATTTCCTGCAGGCACGTCACTGGCTTAAGCTAAAAGAAACTGATGCTTTCGCGTAGCGCAGTGGGTAGTTAGTAATTATAGTTTTTTTAATTTCATATTCTTATAAGTTAAAAAATTAAGTTTATTTTTGAAAACAGTTTTTGTAAAAATAAATTTAAATTCCTATTTTTCGCTTTTATTTTAGTTTGGTACTGAAAATGTCAATTTGGTACTTTACATATTACCCCAGGTTAGTACTCCTGGTTTGTCCATTTGAAACAACGCTGAGTTCAGTAGGATATCTACTTTTATTTATATCTGTATCACATCAGTCAATGAAAATCTAGAGAAATTTTGTTTTTACGCATTTGCCACATCTTGTCAGCACTGTTACCATTTGCCAACTGATTTTTGACGTTTGTCGATGTGACAGATGGATTCGTCTATTTATTATTTGTTGTAATAATAATAATAATAATACAAAATGTTATTCCCATATAGAATATAAGAAAGTATAAACATTAGAAATTTATATAGTTATAAACTTTAAACGTAATTTAAAGCATGAATTAGGAAAACAAAAGGTTGGTGTGTTACAATTAATATTTTCATATATTAAATTCAATGAAATCTAGCTTTATCAAAGATGAGAATTCATTGGTTCAGTCGTACATCACGTATCGTAGCACTATGTAGTGCCGCCAATTTCATAAACAGTGCTGATCGTGTGATAATGCCGATTGCTATTGTACCTATGACTGATGAGTTTCACTGGTCTTTTTATGCACAGGGTTGGATTTTATCTGCATTCGCATGTGGTTATTTCACTAGTCAGCTGTTGGGTAAGTTTTTATATTATACATACAGTTAATATATTGGTACTTGAGAATAGAGCTATTGTGTATGTTCAAAATTCTTAATTTTTCGATTTAATGTGCTATGTATGTATTCAGGTTCATTTACAAGCATAGCACATGAATTAAAAAAGTTGAACATTTTGGGCATTGAATAGTTTTGCTCTCAAGTGACGATGTGTTACATTATAAAAGGTTTTACTGATATTCAGGGAGTTTCTGGGCTAGCAAACTTGGTGCTAAGAATGTTTTAATATGTAGTGTTTTATTATGGAGCGTGGCTACTTTTATAACACCACTTTTAGCAGAAAGTGTAGTAGCCCTAGTTGGTTGTCGAGTTATATTAGGTTTTGCAGAAGGGCTGGGTGAGTGAATCTCTTCATTAGTTATCTTAAATTTTTGTAAAATTGTTTTTTATAGGTTTACCAACAATATTTCATTTATTTGCACATAGCATTCCTGTGGAGGAACGAAGTCGTGCGTTTGGTTACCTTTTAGCATCTGGCTCTGTCGGTCAAACTGTTGCTTCTGTGGTAAGGTCATTGAGTTATACCATAAAATTATTTCATTATTAAAGTCAAAAATAGTCTACCATTTTCTATAAAGATATTACAATAATCTTTAAATTACAAAAAGGTCATAAAAAGCTTTTTCATTTACAGTTATGTCCACACTTGTCATGGGAAGCTTCTTTCTATTGGTTTGGCTCCCTGGGATTCTTTTGGGTAATGCTTTGGTGTGTGTTTTACCCAGGTAATGGTTTAGGATTTGGACCAGAAGATACCATCCCATTACACATGCCTAAAGTAAGCAATGTAAAGACCTACCCTAACTCTGAATTTTAATATAATTTATTATGCAGGTAATAAGAAATATCCGATGGGCTGATTTTGTGTTGAGTAAACCTCTTTGGGCAATATATGGAGCACATTTTGCAATGAATTGGTCATCATACATAATAATGCAGTGGCTCCCCACTTATTTATCCAGAATGCTTGGTGCAAATGCACAATCAATAAGTTTAACAGCTGTACCGTACATTGTAAATTCTATATTTGGAGTTGCTAGTGGACACGTTGCTGACAGTCTACTACTTCGAAGTGGATGGTCAGTATTAAGTGTAAGAAGACTCATGACCAGTGTTGGTTTAGTGGGACCTGGCCTGTTCCTTGCTATCTTTTGTGTTGTGGACGAACTGCCACTAGCTGTAACATTAGTTTCCATATCCATGGGTCTATTGGCTTGCAATTCTGCAGGTCATTTATCAAATCACGTGGATGTTGCTCCTAATCAT
Organism: Ignelater luminosus; assembly: GCA_011009095.1. Classification (NCBI taxonomy): domain Eukaryota; kingdom Metazoa; phylum Arthropoda; class Insecta; order Coleoptera; family Elateridae; genus Ignelater; species Ignelater luminosus. The sequence continues at coordinate 80,829 of VTPC01004488.1, forward strand.
TCCGGAACAACTTTTGCAATCAGTAATACGATAGCTACTGTGCCTGGCATACTCTGTGGGCCAATAACTGCAGCATTGGTAACTGCCACAGATGGAAAGTGGAGGGCAGTATTTTTAGGTGCCACATTTGTAAATTTGGCAGGTGCTTTACTTTACTTTACTAACAGCATTGCCACACAGGTGTTATAAAGACTGGAAAATGATTTTTTTTTTATTGTAGTATAATCTTTTTTTACATTGAATTTACTGTTATAGGACATCAATATGTGAAAAGTGAAACTTCCTTCTAATGCTGTTTAAAAAGGATGCGTGTGATTGTATGTTGTGTATATTTATGTAGATAGCAGTACCTAAGATAAATAAATAAGTTATATTTTAATTCAGATTTTATCTATTTTTTAAATTATAATGTAAAGAGAAGATTGAAATTGAGCTTCATATAGCCTTAATCAAAATAAAGTTCACTAACGAAGGATGTGCACAAAGCCAAATTTTTTAGTTTTGGGTCAAAATATCGAAAATAATCTTTTTTGTGATTTTACGTTAATTACATCACTGTAGTTATGTCTGACTGTTCATTACAATTTTTAACGAAATAAATTAAACTTAGCCAAGATAAATCATAAATCTTAGATCAAATTACATGTGACAAATACATGTCAATTCCGTTATATTATGTGGATTCTTTCAGTAAGCATTTTAGACTGTTACCGTAAATATATAAGGGTGAAATATTCATATTTTAAGTCTTCAATTTTAACTAATAAACCTTTATAAATTTAAATTGAGTCTACAAATTAAAATTTGTTTGTTTATTTTTAGAATATTTGTTTGTGTTTTGTTTTAAAATGAATTCAAACCTTATCAGTTTGAATCTGTTCGTGAGAATCTTGAAGAAGCACGTGATAGTAATTCTAATAAATAATGAATATTAAACACCACATCAAAAACAAGACAGATTAAGTGGTGTTGTAGATGTTGACTGATGAGGAAAGCATGTGTTGTGTTAAAAAAAGTCGGTGGAAAAAGTTAAAAATGAGGATTTTTGTTGTTACCGAGTGCCCCCAATTTTCAAAACTAATCTTACTCGTAAGTAAATTTTAAAAACAGCTCCATTTTAAGAAAGAATTGCTAACTGCAGAAAATGTTTTAAACAAAACTTGGTGCTATGTAGTGCCTACATAAACAATTCACTGCATGATAAATTCATGGACTTTTGCAGCATTCTAGCCATATAACAAATCGTTTTGGGGAATGATTCCTGTTTGGAAATTTACAAAAAATATTCCCTTTCCTCAATTGTTTTTATTCTTTGTTCTACTACTGTACACACTACAAGCAGGCACGTTTAAATTAAGTTTAAAACATAATCTTAAAACTGCTTGTAAAAACACCAGCAAATGTGAACACAATGCATATAAAAGTCGACATCTCTTGTTACCGGTCTGCGCTTTGACGTCACATACATTTCAATTATTGCTCATAACTTCCTTATCGTATTAGATAAACTTCTAAAAAATTACACAGGAATATAAATACCTGAAAACTTTAATTTGAGACAAACTTGTTTTTTGTGTTGTGATCCCCTTTAAGTTGGAAAAATCAGTTTCAATTTTTTCAGTGCAGCTTATTCTAAAGGGCTTTTTTGCTTGGCATATTACACAGAGTGACATTTTGAAAAGTTTCAATGGGCGGCAGGGCCTAATTTGGCACAAGGCAGACAAGACACTTGCCCGGGGCCCGTAATAGGTTCTAAATGTGCCATTGTTTTATTAGTATTGCAAATTACTATATTATTAGCGTGCCATATTCAAGGGTTAATAATTAAGAATGACGTTACCTACTATCATGACATCTAACATTACTGAGAATTAGATAAAGTTTGTATATGCCCATTAGATCTGTTCGGTAAAGTTCAGAATAAAGCAGAGTTTAGGTGTTCGTTGAGAAAACGTGCAAACTGTTCTAATGTGAAATTAAGTGAAGTATTAAATAATATAATATCAACCTTTTCCAATATGCAAATTCTTCTAAGAATATATATTACGATGCCAATAAGTAATGCTAGTGCTGAAAGATCTTTCTCTACATTAAAATTCGATAAAAGGAGATAAATTATCTGCACTAGCGATACTAAATATCGAATCCGAGTTAGCACAAAAATTAGTTTACAATTCTTTGATTAATATTTTTGTAGAATCGAGAATCAGAAAAAGAATTATATGATTTATTTATTTTTTTTTAATTCTTTGATTGATATTTTGCATAGATAATATTTTGACAGAATAGAAAATCAGAAAAAACAGTTGATTTATTTTTTCTAGTTTTTTTTTATGCATGAAACGTTCTTTTTTATATTAATATATTGATTATTTTATGTTTGTAATTGTTTTGAAATAAAAATTACTTTGATTTTAAATATTACAATTTTATTTATATTTGTAGTAATACAAAATTTGTCAAGGGGCCCGCAAATATTATTTTGCCTAGGGCCTGCGAAGGTCTAAATTAGGCCCCGATGGGCGGTATTTTTTTTAATGAGAGATCAAAAATGCTCAAAACAAGGACAAAATCAGTTACCATGGTAATTAGAGAATGTTTAGATTTAATGAAGAGAGTAGAAACTGGCCCAATATCTCTTAACTTTGAACTTGTCTGTAGGTTGCATGAAGAAAAGATTGAAAATTTAAGTTTACTGATCTTAGAAATTCTAGGTATATCTACAGCAGTGTCAACGAAAAACTCATTAAACAATTTAGCTACTTCGAATGAATTGTCTATTTCAGTGTCATTATCTATAATTTGAACATTTTCAATAGGTGTGAATTTTTACTACCACTTTCATTTTGAATAATCTGCATGTTGTTGTCTTTGATTTATTTTGTGAATGTTAAAATCTTTTATTGTAAATGTGTTTTTCTCGCTACCAATATTACAATTTTCAAAAATTGATTATATTTGTCAACATACTGCATAAAGTTTGGGTCTGTACTATATTTTTTTAATGTAATTCATTCTTGCTTTGTTTTGTACAAGTTTCTTATGCCTTGGGTTATCCATTCTTGCAGTTTAAAATAACATGTTTTACATTCTTTAAAGGAAATGAAATTTCAAAATGTTTGTAAAATTCTTTATAGAGTGCCTCAAGTTGGCACCTAAATAAACCTATTGGAAATTCAAGTTTTCTAAATGATGGTAAAGCATCTTTCTTTATTATTATTGGTTGTTGCTAGTACAAAAGATTATAATTGTCTATTGTTAATATTTGTGCATTGTGATCTGATAAACTGAGTTCAAAGGTTTAAGCAGGAAACAGAAGAGAAGAGAGAAAAAGCAAACTCTTAACTTCAGTTTTATATTAAGTATGGAGTACGATGCTTCTATATCGAACATGTCACTCTAGATCTTTTCGGTTATTCTCGAGTTTTACACCACACTGCTGATAAAATGTGGCTTTCATCGTCAGCAGTCTTAGTTTAAATAGTGTCCTACATCATGAATTTTTTGGAAATTCTAAGTTTGCTCTCTCACTTGAGATTTTCCCAACTATTTTGTTTCTGAACAAATTTCCTAATCTTTTTACTGAATAGCGATGTTGCTGGGTACACTATATGTACCAAATCATCAATACATGTAATATGTGGCTGTATTCTACATAAGCGATACATTAAAGATTTGTCAGATTTTATTATTCCTATGAAGTGGTCACAATCATATAATTTGTAAATTTAAGGGCCAATTAGGTTTGAAGTTAATGATTACGATTGCCATCAGCAAATTCAATTCATATATTAAATGCAGCTTATATCATTAATTTAAAATACAATGTGGATCATATGTTATTTTACATAATTATAAAAACAAAAATATTTTATTGGAAATAAATAAAATATATTACAAATACCAACACAATACAAATAAATGTTATACAATATAAACAGATTTAACAGTTACTCTTAAGACTAAAGGTGACTGAATTTCATTTTGTTAATAGTAACTGTGTGCTCCTTTTTCTGATAATGTATTCTTGGCTGCCGTTGCATTTCCTAATCTTCTATTTCTTCAAGAAAGTACAGAAACGAATCATTCTCATAAGTTGGAAAATAAAATCTACAAAATAAAGATAGCATAAATATAATAAATAAAATGTGCTTTTCAGTACTTACTCTGGCTGATCAAACACTTTTAAATCAGGCAAACAATAATGTTTGTCTTTCTCCATGTGAGTATCAAGAACCGCATTATTTTCAAAATCAGCATCGCAATATATACAATGTAATTTATGAATTTGTCTTCTAACATAATTTACAAATTTCACTTTTTGGTAAAAATCTAAATGTTTGGTGATTGTGTAGAAATTAAAATGATGTTTACTTGTCATATGTAGACAAAGTTTATTAATATCAGTCTCTTTCAGTGTACAAAACAGGCAAACTATGGATGTATCAGCTTCATTCCAACCATTATATTCCTCATCCGAGTTATCTTGTGTACCTTTATAAATAATTGATTACGTTTTTCTCCTATAAAAATAAAGAACTTACCACTTTGTTGAGGAATATCAACATCAACCTCTTTTTCGATATTATGCCATTTACGATCAGGATCCAAATAGTTAACAGCATAATATCTATCATACGATTGATTAGAAGGGTGTATACGTTTATGTTGCTTCTTTCGCATATGTTCTTTGAGAGTAACTCTATCAGGAAATGTTTTTTCACAGTATAAACATTGTAATGTTTCTAGTTTCTCTGAAATCCTTTGTAGTAGTTCATCAATATAGACAAGATTCTGTGGATTTCCTAAACGTATATTGTGATCTTCCGACAGATGAGTTAGATAATCACACCGTCTTCCTTTCAATTAACTATTTTTAATATAACAGTGCTTATTTGATTAAAGAATAACATACCTTTAAAGTTCAGTTTGCAAAATAAACATTGTTTAGAAAAGTTGTCATCATTCCTTTCAAAATCCTGCATTTGCAACATCTTTTCCAGTTTCAGTCTATGTCTCAGATCTTTATCATCTTTAGAAAGAGTGGAAAGAACAAAATATTTGGAAGATGTAAGAGATATGGATATAGCAGGTATAATCTGTTCTATTGGTGTTTTTGCAAATTTTTCTCTCCAAAATGAGATATACCTTGAAATAGATGACATTAATTATTGAATTTTGGACACTTTTTCATTCAATTAACCTTTCAATACTTACTCGGGAAGATTATCTATGTTTTGGGCATCTTCGATAACTAAATTATGAACTTCAAAAACGTGTTTCAAAAATGTAGGTAAACACAATTTAAGATTAAAACTATCATTGCATAATAAACATTTTGTTTCATAGTTGCTGTCATTATCATTACTCTCGGAATTTTCTTGGAATGCAAGAGGACCAAACATTCCTTTGCTGCACACAAAAAGCAATAAGATTATATTATTTAACCCTATCTAAAATCTAACAATCGACCAACCTGAGACTGTGACATCTGTGATTTGACAGTTCCGCAAGTGATGGTGTCAGAATTTAATAATAAAGCGATGTTGTCTAATTGGCGAGGCAATTCGGTGGTTCATATTTATAATAATAACTAGTATATTAAAGGAACTCTAGTTCATAAATCATAAAAAGATGTGCCTGGTTAGCAAAACAAATAATACTTCCTGTGAAATAACGTTACGTTCAACGCCACATGTTTCTTCAAATTTACAATCTGTTATTCAATTAGGAATAAATCATTTATTTTTTGTCCCTAGCTCTGATTTATAAATCATTATTTGGCAACGACGCTGATCATTCGAAATGTTAATAGCGGAACTTTTAAAAGAATATTGATGGTTATTTTGTAAATAAAGTTTATTTCGACATTAATAATCAAAAAGTAAAAATAGAGAAAAGGAGCAAACACTTAGTAGCGAATTGCTTCGATTGTAATACAAGCTTTCAAAAAGGCAAATATCAAATTTGAAACGTTCATGTGTTCCACAACATAACCTTGATAACCTTAAATACGATAGTTACATAACCTACAAATTTTATACTTGCGTGTATTGAATCAAAATGCCCAAAAATAAAGTGAAACAACATAAAACTGAACAAAATATAATATCAGTCAGTTATATAAAGCAATATGCAAATAAGGATTTTGTAATAAAGTTATTAACTAATCCTGAATACTTAAATATTACTTGCTGGGGCTTAATTGTGTTCGAACTATTTCTAAATATATTTATTATACAAAATGTTAAATATACTGAAATTGATTGGGTTGCTTATATGCAGGAAGTAGAAGGTTTTCTAAATGGAACGCTAGATTACAAAATGTTAAAAGGCGAGTATTTTATATTTTAATCTAGTTTCATGTCTTAACAGTGATAATTACAGGTGATACAGGACCATTAGTATATCCAGCAGGTTTTGTATATATCTACAGCATTTTCTACTTTTTAACTTCAAATGGAAAAAATATCATTTTAGCTCAATATCTATTTTTAGCAATTTACATTGCACAACTATATTTTGTATTTAGGATATATCAAAAGACTGCAAAAGTGCCACCATATGCATTAATAATCAGTACAATGACTTCATACAGAATACATTCAATATACGTATTGCGGTTGTTTAATGATCCCATTGCTGTATTACTGTTTTACATCAGTTTAAACATATTTTTGTCTAATAACTGGATTTTAGGCAGTATCTTTTATTCGTTAGCTGTTTCCATTAAAATGAATATACTTTTATATGCACCTTGTTTACTTATTGTATACTTAACTAACTTAAGTCTTTTGAAAACATTTGTAAATCTTTGTGTATGTGGTCTTGTACAGTTAATACTAGGAGCACCCTTTTTGTATACAAATCCATTGGGTTATATTCAAGGAAGCTTCGACTTGGGCAGGATTTTTGAACATAAATGGACTGTAAATTACAGATTTTTAAGCAAGGATACGTTTGAAAATCGTCGATTCCACATTGCATTATTGGTTTTGCATGTTACTTTATTATTAACATTTCTTCCACTACTAAGAAGATATTTATCAAGTTATGCTAAATTAAATTGCATTGCGAGTGATATTCAAAATAGCATTCGTTCAAAAAAGGAAAAAAGTCGACAAAATAAGAATAATGAAGTAACTGATATGGAGCAATACAGTATAAATTTCAATAAGAATGCGCAATTATTGGTATTACCACTTTTTGTAACAAATCTAATTGGTGTTACCTGTGCAAGGTCGCTACATTATCAGTTTTATAGTTGGTATTTTCATAGCCTTGTATATCTAGGATTTTGTACAAATTATCAAAAACCAGTTATTTTCTTATTGTTAGCAGTTATTGAACTATGCTGGAATACATATCCAAGTACTGATTTATCAAGTGCTATATTACATGTATGCCATGCTATTTTATTGGGTGGCATTTATAAATACATGAAAAAATAAGTGAATGTTTTTCATTTCTTCCAAATCCCCTTTCTTTAACATTTTCTTTTTTAACTAACTATATCTCTTTTAATCCCTTTTGTGTGTTTACATAAAGAGTTGACCACAAAATAAATATATCCACCAATTAAAAGTAGTTCATAACACTTTAAAAAGGTAACATTACAATAATAAACCAATAAAACTATGTTTTATTATACAGTACAATCACCACAATAAAATAAAAAAAGAAAATTACAGAGGTGACCATTATAATAAACAAAACAAAAAGATCTAACTACTAATGATGGTTAAAATATCTAAGATTAGTATCATTTTATGTTATTGCTGTTGTGGTTGGTTTATGTGTTTTTGTACAATATGTCTGGTGAGTGATGAAACAAAACTATATGAGCATCCACAAATATCACAGCGATGTAATGCACCTGCACCACGATGAATCTCAGCGTGTCTTACTAAATTTGAATGACGAGAAAACTCTTGACCACATACTTCGCAGCGATATTGTTTTACAGGGTCGTGTATTCGTCGATGGAAATTAAGATCCCCCTGATTAACAAATGCTCGACTGCATATATCACAAGTATATGCTCTAATACCAGTATGAATTAAAAGATGCTTTCGTAAACTAGATTCATCTGTAAATCTTTGAGCACAAACTGAACACTCAAGTGGTCTCAGTGATGGATCATGTACGGTAAGATGTCGTTTTAAACTACCTGCGGTATTGAAAGATTTTGAGCATTGTGGACACTGGTACCATCTAAAACAAATATCAACATTAAATATTCATAAAAGAAGAATAAACTCCAAATACCTCTCATCTGTAGCGTGTATTTTTCGATGACGCTGTAACATAGTATGATTAACAAAATGTTTATCACAAATATCACATTTAATTGGTTTTTCAGAAAGATGAACATTATTTACATGTTTTCTCATTTGTATGCCTGTTTTGAATTCTTTGTTACATATACTGCAACGGCTCTCAGATTGTTGAGGACTTAAGTTTACTCTAGTCGATTTCTTTCCATTCTTATCAACTGTTATGGTAATAGTTACGGATGCAGTCTCATCATAAGGAGCCCACACATCTTCCATTTCTAAAGCATCTCTACCTTCATCTGCATCACAATCATCATCTCTAATTTCTTCATTTCCAGAAGCAGCAATAATATCCGAATCATGATTTATTTCTTCCTCTTGTTTTTCATTCATGGATGATGAAACTTAAAATAGGATATCATGCATTGCAGAATTTTCAATCTGTTTAACATTAGCTTAGAAATTTTTGCATTATCCTCACTCCAACATCCTAGTTCAGTTTAGTACCGATCAACTTACGGTACTGAACAATTGAATACTATTTCCCATTGTATCTTCTAGTAAGGACAATGTGGTAAAAACTTCTAAGCAATGGATCAATTTTTCTATAGTATTAATTTAAATCATCAAATCATATTCTATAATAATCAAAGATTGTTTTACCTTGCTCCTCAGATCCATTTTCATTTATATTCCCGTTATTATCACCATTCTCTTTTGTTATATTACTATTACCATTATGTAAAACAAAAGTCCACTGTTGACTATCAGGATTTTCTATATCACACTGAATAAGTTCCATATGTCCATATACGTATGACACAGTTCTATTAAACTCGTCTGCATTACGATCGTATGTCTTTTCTACTAATTTTACTACTAAATTCTTATTTTGTAAACTACGCTGTACCGTTTCCATGTCCATTAAACCTGCTAACGTTTTTCCAATGTTATAATCAAAATTCTCACGAGTAACTAAATGTTTCTTAATAATTATTTGTGGTTGCACTGTACTTTCATCTTGACTGTCCCAATTTAATACTGACAATTTACTACTAACGTCCTGTGAATCAGCAATTAATCCTAAATCCTGAAACAAAAAATTTGCTTTAAATATTACACTCATTAGGTGAAACAAAATGCTATTAAATACTAGGGATTGACCGATACCGATATATATATACAGTGTGTTCAAGATAAGGATGCACAGCATGGGGATCTTGGAAACGGTAAGAGATACAGCATCGGTTAAATGGGATGCAAGTTGACTATTTATAGTACCTTTTTGTTGACATTTGTGAAATCTAGATATCTTGGATAGTTTCAGATATTTAAAAAAAAGTAGATTTCTCAATTTTCGTTATTTTTTCTTTTATTTATTTCAAGAGATATGGGAAAACTGCAACCACTTTTCCGTTTCCACTTTTTGTTCTCTATTAAAATACGCTAAATTCCTGTACGTTTTGGTTTCGAGTAACCATCATCAACCTCATTTTTTTAA
>VTPC01004488.1:90705-125494 GCA_011009095.1 Ignelater luminosus
GATTCTAATGATGTAAACATGATAGGGTTATTTTGATTTTTTATGCTATAAATTAATGCTTTCTGCAGTACTCTGGCCTGCACGATCACCTGATCTAACACTGTTAGATTTCTTTCATCTGGGGTTATGTTAAGAATCATGTGCTCAACTAAAATCTTGAAGATGAACAGCAATTATTACAGTTGGTCACAGCAGCGTTCAACACAAAAAAATCAAAACCAAAATAACCCTATCATGTTTATATCAATAGAATCGTGACAACAAGAGCTATTCAAAACAATTTTCAATTGTTTTTCTGCCTATTTAAAAAAATGAGGTTAATGATGGTTACTCGAAACCGAAACGTTGTACAGGAATTTTGTTAGCATATTTTAATAGAGAACAAAAAGTGGCAATGGAAAAGTGGTTTCAGTTTTCCGATATCTCTTCAAATAAATTATAGAAAAAATAATAACGAAAATTGAGAAATCTACTTTTTTTAAAATATCTCTGAAACTATCCAAGATATCTAGATTTCACAAATGTCAACAAAAAGGTACTATAAATAGTCAACTTGCATCCCATTTAACCGATGCTGTATCTCTTACCGTTTCCAAGATCCCCATGCTGTGCATCATTATCATGGACACACTGTATAAATAAAAAAATAAAAGAAAATAAATAATTTAAGCTATTGATTAAAATAAACTAATCATATAATTTAATTATAATAAGCTTTAAACTTTTCTAATCACATATTATTCTAGTAAATTGGTTACAGTATTGTGTGACAGTTAAACAGTCATGGTTGTGATGTTCACTTTTTGTGCTCGTTACATATTTTGTTACTGTTTGTGTGATCTGGTAATCTTTGGTGGTCTTTTTTGTGTTAGAGAGAATTTTTTTTTGTAGTTGTTGCGAGTTCACATGGATAGTTTGGTAATCTTTAGTTAGTGGGTTGATGAAATATTTAATTATTTATTATTGCAAGCGGGACACAGGTATAGCTGTTTTCAAATTTATTTTTAATTTCTAATTGTAAGGTAATGAACTTGTACAGTTGTCATTTGTATTACTGATTATTTAATTTCCAAGTTTTTCTTGCACCTTTACATGTGAAATTCAAACAGGTAGCCGGGTGTAGCTAGTCGATGCTAATTATTTATTTCTTTCTATTTTTATTTGAAGTTACCTCCTGTAGAGATGAACTTTATTTAATTGGACTAATTATTTAATTAGGTTTGGGTGCGGAAGTAGATCAAATTATGAATTTTTATCATACTAGCTCATTTGTAAACCCTATCAGTTTCTTTTCATTTAATATTTGAATAGTAATTATAATTATGCATTTCGTTTAGGTGTTTGAAACTTGAAACTTCTTTTTATTTTATTACAATTGAAATCTTAACTTATAGAAATGCCTTGTACTGAGATTTGTTTGTGTCTGAAATAACCTACAAATACAACAAGTAATATTTACATTGGATACGGCATCTGAGTGGTTCAAGTGTTGTGTGCATTGCGCATAGTATTATAAACGAAACAAACCTGTAATCAAGATTTAAATAATAGAGGTATCAACGGCACAAATTATGTAGAGTAAATGTATATTACACTGAAATAACTTATTTTGATTCATTAATTTCTCCAAACATGTCCCTCCTCATATTGTACCTGCCCATATCCTTATAAGAGATATAAACAGAAACAGCTGATATTTGTAGGTTATAGTGCACATAAACATTCAATGGGTAGCTTATGTTTTAGGCGCTTCCATAGTTAAGAGTTCAGTGGTTAGTACAATAAAATTTTTTTGCTGCTGCTACTCCAGAATTTCTTATTTCTTATTACTAATCTAGAAAGAATTCACAAGCTTTTAAACTCATTTACTAGATTGAGGCAGTTTTACTTCCAAATTGAAGAATCAGCTCCCACCAACAATGATGTGAATGGGGTAGGAGGCAAAAACCTAAAACGTCCTCGACTTGCTCATTACTTTATATTCATACCTTGTTCTCATCTGTTGTTAATGACACATTTGATATATATGAAGTCATCTCTGAACCAACTTGATCATTTTGTACAATTTTTGTGTTTGATATTTCTGCCTCAGTACTCTGAGTCTCTTCAGTACAGATATTTTCATCCTTTTTTCCTCCAACTTCAACGCGTACAATCTTGCCAACAATTCTTTTTCCATTAGATGTTTTACCAACAATGATTTTCTTGTTAATGAAACTTTCATTTGGTGTACTATTTTTATTTACTTTTTTATTTACACTCTGACTTTCTTGAAAGCTATTAGTCCTTCGTCGCTTTTTTGTATTATATGTAAGACATTGATTAGTTACATCAGCTGCTGCTAAGCGTCTTTGTAATTTATCAAAATAACTATCAAGTGTGACGGTTTGACCTGTAATTAGATTTCTTCCAGTAATCTTATCTAAATCTACTGTAGAAGTAGCTGATGGGGCATCGTCCATGGTAATTGACTGCTGAAATGCTTCAAGTCTTTCTTGTAACTGCTGATTTTGTTCATTATTCTCTATACTACAATGAACAGCATCTACAATGTCTAACGTCTGCAAATGTAATTTTCCATTTTTCAAAATTGCATATTGATACTGTGGTTGTTGCTGCTCATTAGTTGCTATGATGATCTTATCGGTACCTTTATACAAGACAAATTAATATTCAACAATAAATAAATAATAAATATAATACCTGTTTCATCTTGTACTTGCAGAAAATTATTTTCAATACTACTATCATCATTTGTTTGTTCATCTTGGTAATTCTGTATGTAATTTGATTCTAACTTAAAATGCTTCACTATTGCATTACTCTCATCTTCTACAACTTCATCTACAATATTCGTATTTTCAGAACTATCGCCTCCATCTTCAAATACTTCTGATTGATCAGTAAATTCACCAGAATAATAAATAATTGGTTGTCCAACTACCTCTTGAATTTCATCAGTTTCTTGTGTGTCTTCATCTGTAACTGTTATTACAATATTATTGAAATATAACGCTTAAAATAATTTTTTACTAACCAACATTATTAATGATGTATTGTTCAAAATCTCCTTGATCATCTTGTAAAATAACAGCATGTCCACCAACAGGTATGACATATTGTCCTTGTTGTACAAATATAGTAGGTGTTCCACCTTGTATCTATGAAATAAATAGATAATAATAAATAAATCAGTGAATTTAGAACTCTAAGGCATTTTGCCATCTTTTTCTGTACATTTTATGTTTGGTTTTGAGAAACAACAATATTAATATTATAGAACGGTGATTATTATTCAACAAATGTAAGTTAAACATAAGTTAAAACAGACATTATGCCTGGTTTTACTACCTGTGGTTTTGGACGATAATTGAATATGCCACAGAAAAAATGTAGACTTTAAATTTTGAAAGAGCTATTTAAGAATTTATTATGCATCTGTTATGTACATACTTCAAGTGGAAATAGAAATTCCTTAAGTTCATTAAAAAATTTTCTTGCAAGAAAATGTAATACAATTTTAAAGATAAGACACAAGGAAATGAATAATGGTGAAGTTCTCAATAATAAAAGTAGAATAACACTTTAAAATAAATTGAAAAATGGAGAAATGTGCATAATAAGCAAACTCTGGCATTTATTGAAAATGTCAAATGATGAGGTTATTGAAAAATTGTTTTGCTTTCTCTTAATGCTTGTGGTTGGCATAAGCGAAGTCTAGTCCTAATAATTTTCTCCCTTCTTAAAATTGCTAAGACCTTGTAGCCCCCTGTAAGAAATAATGGCTATCTCAATTGAAATTCACCCAAGTGGACTTTGATAACTACTCCAAAGCCAGGGTTAATCCAAGATCACTTTTTGTAAATGCTTCTAGTGATAATTAACATGCAAACCAACTATAGCTCAGTCCGAAGCAGTCACGATTCAATTGTTGGCAGGAGGCTACCTTAAATCTTTATAGTTAGGCATTTCTAATCATAAGTAATAGCGACTCACTAAAGTAAATCTGCTAAATCTATGAGCTGCAATTCTATCTTAAATACAGAATAATTCCACATTCATGATTACTAAATGTGGGAAAGGGAGAATTGCAAACATCCTCTAAAAACACGGCAACAAAGAAAGAAATCACATGCATGGAAATATGATGTACATAAATTTGAAGTTCAAAATAAATTAAAGCTTAATTAGAACTAAAGCAAAACAATTTGAGATCTATCTAAGGCAACCTTTAAAGCAGGTTTTAAACTATCGAAGTATGACTCACATTCAAATTATATTCTTCTTCATTATTTTTTAATTGTAGGATATCACTTCCAACATCAATAAATTTAATACTTCCATTTTCAATGACCGAATGATTGACTGAAGTCATTATCCTGCAAGTATTTTATTCTTCTCAAGATATGTACCAGGAGGGATATATCTAAAATGCGATAAAAACTGTAACTCGTCTGAGTTTTAAATGCCATTCTTGAATAAGTAATAAATCGTGAAATAAATAATATAGAAGCAATTTTTTTATCGTAACTTCCAAATAAAAATATTTACATGACAAAATTCGAAATTTCAATCGGTAAATGAACTAACTTACCGCAAACGACAGCAAGTTAACACCCAATCGGTATTTTAGAACAAAATGGCGTTACCGTAACCAATTTTTATACAGAAATGGCGGGTCTATCATGATAACTTACTTTTAATATGAATTATAATTGCAACTGTTATATTATTAAACAGTTTCATTAGATTTTTGATATAGTAATGAATATATAAATTGGTGGTCGATAATACTTAATTTTTAATATGAAAATACAATAAAATTGTAAAAATCCTATTAGCACCCCTGCCATCTCTTAAGAAGTACAGCTATTAATACAGTACAGTGTAAACTTAGTTGCCTAACAATTAGGGGGTTGATTTGATATATTTTCCAAGCTTTTTATTCAAGTCAATTGCAACGACAAAAAAGCATTACTGCTATAATTAGAAATCGATATATAGGTTTTTGATAGCCCCAAGTTTGTAACCATGCAAGTGGTTTACGTTTATATTATATGGATCTTTAGCTATAATTTAAAGAAACCAGAAAAACTGGCACATCAAAGATTATTACCGCTGTGTTATGGATCTTATTTCATAATTTCTAAATCAGGGGGTTTAACAGAATACTATAAAAATATCATTAGAAAAAATTTAAAAAGTATACAAAAGACCGCTGAAGAATTACTACAAAATGGAATCCAAAAACATTGTAAAATGCTAAAATTCATTTGAAAATTTAATTTTTTAAACCCTCTCTGGAGAGAAGTTGTATTAGTAGGAATTTGGGAATTCTATTGAAACACTTGTTTTTAGAACTTGTCACAAAAATAAGATATTACATACTTTAAAGATTTTTATTAATTAAATTAGAATACAAAAGAAATTTGTTATTATAACCACTATAAGCATACAATTCATAAAATATAGTTTGTATGTTATACAATAACTGTTTATTGCTCTTACTTAATTCTAATAATTTTTTAATAGCATTGGACTTACTAGTTATATCACTCACATTTTCTTCTAAAATATCTTTACATAGTTTAATAATTTCCTTCTCATATATGAAAGGAAACTTTTCTAACAGGATTGAAATGATTTGAGGATGTACTTGTAGTACTTCTGAAAGAAAAAGAGTGTGTAACTTAAATTGATATACAAAAAATGTTTAAATTACCCCAATTCTGCCATAAGTAATTAATAAATTCAACTTCATAAGACGACAACTTTGTATACGAACTAATAGTTATTAAAATCTTTGATAACAGAATAATATCATTAGTTGATCTGTTTAAATTTAAAAGAGACCAAGCCATTTGAACTTGTTTTTCTCTCAGTTTTTGGACTGAGTCTGGCACGAGCAGTTTTTCATGTTTCACATTCAGATTTCTGTTAATCTCTTTGCAGGATTTCTGATTTCTTAAAAGTACTAATCTGTCAGATACGTTGTATAATTCTGATATCTTTGAGGTAAATGGAATGCAATAAGAAAAATTAAAATTATTGCATTTTGTTTGATCCCGACTTTGAATTATGTCTAAAACATAAGGTTTATAATAATCCCAAAACATTGTTTAAAATCCGTACCTTGTAATTTTACTTTTCTCATGCGCAATTTCTGTTCTTTTGTAAAATGTTCTGAAACTTCTGCTACAGTATCGAAAGGTTTAGTTTCGGAGAATTCAGATTCTGTTGTAGAATGCATATTGTCCTCAAGAGATGTATATTCAATCCTGGATTCCACTAGAGAATCAATTAAACAGTCGTAATTAGTAACATCAATCTGAAAATTATGCTTTTGTCCAATAAACCACTGGCGTAGCAACAACTATAATAAAATAAAATTGTAAAAAGCATTTTAATTTGCATATCCTTTAGAACACTCACTAGCATATCTAACCGATAATTTGCTTGTGATATGCTGTTACTTGTCAGTGAGTTATACAAAATATCACTAACACATTCTGAAATATTTTGTACACACTGGGGAGATAATTTTGGAAAATGACTACTAGTATTTGCATTTTTCATTAATAATTCAAATATTGTTGATTCTGTCATTGCAAACAGCTGAATGTGCATATGTTTTTTCTTAATACTACTCCCACTATTCAGTTTCTGGTATTTCTATTTTACATAGCATCCCTTCTGATGATCATAATATCTGCAGTTCTAAAATAATTTGAGTATCTATTATTAAACAAAGCACTGCAACAGAATCCAGGTTATTAAAGGTTATGTATGTTACCCAAAAATATTATTATCGGTTATATCGTCATTTATCATATTCTATATTATATCTGCATCATTAATTCAGATATTGACAGCCACACATCATGGTTATGAATCATAATCATATCTGTGATCACTGATCATCATACCGTATCATACTAACCAATATCATACTAATAAGAATAACACTTATGGCACTTATGTACGTATGTACCTATTATATTCAGTGTTGGGCATTATCTAGATACTAGTTCATCTAGATAAAAAACATGTATCTATTATCTTATCTAGATATATTTTTTAAAATCATCTTTTATCTGCATCTAGAAAAAAGTTAGATAATAGATTATTTCTTCAACCTTTTGGGTTTTGTAATTATAATTGATTATAATTTTTCAATTTTTTTTTGTTTCTTGCACATTTCAGTACCTAATTTAATTTTTTAGAAATATTTTTCTTCCATTTGTGGCTAACTTCCTTGTTAAGGTGACGTCATTTGTGCTCAGTGTTTCTGAAATTTATGCATCTTGGTGCACTAGCATATAGGAATTTTATTTCCTCTATGATGTAATATAGTCATGGGACATACGACTCTTTTTACCGTGCCAGTTCAATTCGTTCAACTCATTTTAAAGAGTCGTTCACATTGAGTCGTTCATTTGAACTGATTGTGTTTCATACATACTACTGTAGAAATGTACGATAGGTGCGGTATCATTCTCACCTAAATTATTGAATAATGTTTAGTCAATTCTCAAGATCTCTACTCTATTAGATTTTTCTACTCCTTAGAAAATAGAAATGAAGTGTTTTATTTATTTAATAATCCTCAGAAAATATTATACTTCGATAATCATTAATAAATACACTAAACTTGTATTGCTCTTGGAAATTAAACATGCTTTTCTACTTTCCGAGCATGTATGCACTATCTCGTTCAAAAGAGAATCGTCACTTTCTTGCATTGAACTGTGTAAGTTCAAATACATATTCAGCTCACTGTTTCTTCGTTCGTTCATTCCCCACTTCTCAGTAGAGTCAGTACGAACTTTAAATGCACTTATGTGCTACTGAACTGATTCATTCTCGCCACGCCTGCTGGCTACCAACCCCATAAATACAAGTATAAACTTAAGTTCCCCCCGGCCATCTACCTAGGCCGAGCCACCTTCCTGACCCCAGAACTTGACGAAATCCTCGACAACACTCCAATCGCCCTTAGACTCCCATAAATCACATCTCCCATCCTCTGTTCTCTGCATGCCTATAACCTTATAACATCTTATGAACAACGATTCTGCTCCTCTCTCTATGTTTCAGATAGCAGAGGCCCCATCCTGTTCTCGCTGGGTTTTTCCGTGGTTTCCCCAGTGGTGAAGGCAAATGCCGGAACAGTTTTGCACTAGTCCACGGCACACAATACACACCTAGACACCCACACACCACTACTCTAACACATACACACTCTCACACTCCTCACTACACAATTCCAACACCGTTCTGAAAAGAACCGTCGCGTTGAACTCCTCGTCGTCTCTGTGTGACGGCTCGTTGGCCGTCCTTGGGCATTACCATCAACGAGAATTATGGAGGACCTGCTTCCGGCCTGCACCACCATCGCCACCAGACCAACATCACCGTGGACTGCGGGCGCGCGGACTGCTTGGTGCCCGACATGATGGCGTGCACGACAGGAGTTATCCCACCATTTTTTCCAATTCACCAGCCATAGAGAAATTAAGTTTTCTAAATGGCAGCCACCTACGGTGGCATTTATTCATTGAGTCTGTCCCTCTGAACTGAATAAACAAATGAACGAACCGTTCAATCGAAAAGAGTCGTATGTTTACCGCTCATTTAAGTGAGTGGTTCATTGTGAACGACTCATTCATGAACGACCCATCTCTAATGTAATGAAAAACTCAGGTTTTGGTGTAAATAAGGCTACTTTTGATTTTTCATTATTATCTACTTTTTATCTATTATCTAGATAACTAACACTTAATTTATCTATTATCTTATATCGAAATTTTTTAACAATCAACTGTTATCTTATATCTAGATACATTTGAAATTATCTGCACCCAACATTGTTTATATTTATGGCTTATGTCTCTTCATAGAAACATCATAACGTAAAACATTATTATGATTACTAGAATGCCTAGATAATTGGCGAAAATCATTAACAAACAGAGACGGGGATAAATTTCGTCAAAATGGCGGAAAAAAAGTGAATAGCAACTAAAAGAACTAACGTTAAGCGCGTTTCACATTATACTTTTTTTGTCTAGAATTATGCTAGATTTCTCGTTCGATTTCGGTTCTATTTCCGTTCGATTTTCATCCTACAAATTTTTAAATAATCGTATGACATCGGATTCATTCGATTTGTTTCAAGCATGGCAGTGTGGCCACTAGACAAATAGAAAATTAGTATTTGACAAAAGCGGCGCGAAACATTTTAGTGATTTTAGTCTATAACCTTAATAACAACAACAAGCTACAAGCGAGATTAAAATATTTTTAAAGGTTATAATAATGAGTAATATGCACAGGTTTGACCTCAACTTTGGCAAAGGTTGGCACTAAAATTGAATGACTTTCTGCTCATGCGTACTACAACATAGCATGAAACTCGAATAGAAAAATAGAACTCGGCGTATATTTCTATACTAGAAACTCGAACCAAAATCGAAAACCAGTTTCAGATTCACATTATACTAGAATTGGCTAGAAATTTCTCGAACGAAACTCGAAATAGAATCTAGACAAAAATAGTATAATGTGAAACGCGCTTTACAAAAGCTATGTTTGTAAGTAGTAGCACAGATTAAATAAAGGTCAGATATTTTACTTCGACAAATTTGTGGATTCTATTGCTCTCTCTCAAAGCAACTCCCAGAGCTTGCTATTTTGACATGTACTGCGCAAGCAGCACAGCTTGGTATACACTTTTTATAAAACGCGCGTAAAAGAGTAGGCGTGGTAAACTCCCAGTGCTGCAAATGTAAATGTGCAGACAAAAAATGGGAACATTGGTGGAATAGGGAGTGAAATATCTGACCTTTATTTAATCTGTGGTAGTACTTCTTTGCTTAGAATAACTTGTGGAATAATAACTTGTGGAATAATAACTGTCTGAAATATCATAACCTACTTTATGACACCCCGTATACATATTGTTATCAAAGGCGAAGGTCCAATGGGTCCAACAATAAGCCGTAATATAAAAGGTAATCGAGTATGTCTACCATCCTGATTTATCCCTTTCTTGATACGATCTCTCCTAACATTTTGAATTTTTGACGGTAAATTTGCTGGAAGCTCATGAGGTAGGGGTAAGCACTAGGCTAGTTATAACGGTTATAATATAAAATATAATATAGAATAACTACAATAGAGGGCACTTTTCTATTTTCTGGGATGTTTTGTATTATTATTTATTATGTTTGTCACTCTGCACGCAATGCGCAATCGTCAGTTACATTTTTGACAGTTGCTCTAAGAGAAAAATGGCGTCCATTCTGAAACTCTCACGGACTTTATCAAAATTCCCGAAAAATGCTGCCAGTTCACAGGTGAGCTTTACCTTTTGTCTGGGTTGTATATCACATACAAGTCAAATGAAAATGATTTCATTAAATATTACAGTTTCTGACATAAATAATGTTCATATTACGTAAGCGTTAAGCGGTTCATTTGTACGAAAATTGTCTCTTTTATCCGTATTACGAGATTTTAACATTCTTCAAAATCTCATTTTCTAGACTGCCAAAGCTCTTCGAGCTGCTTCAACAGCTGTCGACTTTCAACAAACATTGGTAAACGTACCTCCTACAAAAGTAACTGCACTTAATTCTGGTATATTTTAGTTACCTTTATGTCACCGTAAACCAAAAAGATTAATTATATTCAATTTTTAGGTTTGCGAGTGGCAACTGAAGATTGGGGTTCTCAAACTGCTACAGTTGGTATCTGGATCGATGCTGGAAGTAGATATGAAACATCGAAAAATAATGGAGTTGCACATTTTATGGAACATATGGCATTTAAGGTAAATGCAACAAGTATTATTAAATAGATACTATTTATCTATTGGACATATGATCCAAAATCAAAAATAATGGGCTAACGGCATATCTGTGGCCTTTGATCTGTAAAATGTATTTCAATTAGCATTTACGAAAAGTGATCTTGGGTTAACCCTCGGTTTGGAGTGGATTCAAACAACTGTTAATCAAGTTTAACCAGAGTAAAACATTTTCTGTTTAGGGTTTTTCGTGTTTTACATGGAACCACCCATGTCTAACTTTCTGGCATTTTCACCAAAGTACTTGTATTTTGTCACTTTACGAAAATTTATAAATGCCATTGAAATTTTCACCAAAGTACCTAGATACCTTTCTGTGTTGATGTGTAACAACACCAGAAAGGTAGGATTCAGGCCTTCTTTTTCTGTCAGTCGCTGTTGTACTATAAAGTGAATTTAAAAATTGACAAGATGAGGTATCTATTATTACTATTTATACAGTGTGTTCATTTTATCTTTCCCAATTGTTTGGTTGAAATATCAAAACAGCAGTCTGATGTGGATTTAAAACTTGAAAATCTCATTTGGTATGTTTAATGGACTTGGCAATTTAGCTCTTACCTTTCCAGCAATGACTGAATGACAGAACGTATTATAAAACATCGCTTTAATTTTCTGATAGAGAACATGAGTATGATGCACCCCGGCGATACAACGAACTGCCTGTTTCTTTCTAATTAATTATAAACCCATGTTCTTGCATTTTTTATCAATCATTAGGTATTTTAATTAGAAATACTATTAAAAGATAAAAATATAGAAATAAAATGGACACAGTGTGTAGGTTGTTTTGACTAAATAATAGTTTAAGCTGTACTATTCTTTCACTATACCTGACCTTGTACTTGAACAGTTGACTCAAATTACCCAACTCGAGATCACTTTTTTTAACACTTCATGATGAGATTACAGTAATCAATGTGACATTGTTATTTTACGTATTTAAGTTGTATGTGTGTATTAAATTTAATCTAACAGTTTACAAAATTAAGAAATGACAAACAATGATGCTACTTTTGGATCATACATTATTAATTTATAAATTGTTTCATTATCTTTTTAAGGGAACTGGCAAGAGATCACAATGCCAGTTGGAAATAGAAATAGAAGATATGGGCGCACAATTAAATGCTTATACAAGTCGAGAACAGACAGTATATTATTCTAAATGTTTAGCCAAAGATGTTCCAAAAGCAATTGAAATTCTGGCTGATATAGTGCAAAATGCTAAATTAGGTGAAGCCGAAATTGAAAGAGAACGAGGTGTTATTTTACGAGAAATGCAAGAAGTAGAATCTAATTTACAAGAAGTGGTGTTTGATCATCTACATTCTATTGCTTATCAGGGTACTCCATTAGCCAATACAATATTAGGTATGTTCTCTAAACATTAAAAAAAAATTATCATTGAAACTTATTCAGTATGCCTTCACATAGACTTTTTACGTTTAGTGCAGAATTATTTCATAATTCTACAATGGTCATTTTTACCAATTTTTAAAACAAGATTATAATAGTGGTAAGTCATGTTTTTATTGCAGGCCCAACAGCTAATATACGTTCAATTGACTCATCAGAATTACGAGCTTATTTAGATTGCCATTATAAACCCAGTCGTATGGTAATAGCAGGAGCTGGTGGTGTAAATCATGAAGAATTGATTAAGTTATCAGAATGTCATTTTGGCAAAGCTTGCAATACCTACAGTGGTGAAGTGCCAAGCCTAGCACCTTGCCGATTTACTGGTTCTGAAATTCGTGTTCGAGATGACAGTTTACCTCTGGCTCATGTAGCAATTGCTGTAGAAGGAGCAGGATGGACAGATCCAGACACTCTTACATTGATGGTAGCTAGTACCTTGTTAGGAGCATGGGATCGTTCTCAAGCTTCAGCAAAACAGAATGCTACTAATTTGGCTCGTTACTCTGCTGCTGATGATTTGTGTCACTCCTATCAAAGTTTCAATACATGTTACAAGGTAAATTCAATGTTAAAAATAATTTAAAAGAAAAACTAATTTTACTTAGTGAAATGATTTAGGATACTGGCTTGTGGGGTGTTTATTTTGTATCTGATCCATTAAAGATTGATGACATGATGTTTAATGTACAGTCAGAATTTATGAGACTATGTACAAGTGTAACAGAAGGAGAAGTAGCTCGTGCTCGTTCTCTTTTGGCTGCAAATACATTACTTCAACTTGACACATCTACTGCTGTTTGCGAAGACATTGGTAAGTTCTTACAATTTTTTTCTTATTTCTTAATTATATATTGAAAAAATTTTTCAACTTATACAACTATTTTCTAAATGCAGGTCGTCAATTGTTGTGCTATGGAAGAAGAATTCCACCTCATGAATTGACTCATCGTATAAATTCAATCACTGCCCAGAATGTAAGGGATGTATGCTATAAGTATTTGTTTGATAGATGCCCAGCAGTTGCTGCTGTAGGACCCATTGAAAATCTACCAGACTATAACAGAGTACGCAGTTCCATGTATTGGTTAAGAGTGTAGAAATGTTAATAAAATGAAATTTCTTTTACTTTAATTTATAATATTGTAAATTCTTGATTTTATAGGTAAATCTTCTATTGTTAAATGTGAAATAAAATCTTGTTACTTTATTTCAAGATTTATTTGCTTTATTTTAAGTAAATTTTAAATATAAAACATTACCGACTTAGTTTGAACCATGATGTGCTTATTTTGTGGCTTTGAGACTATACACCATCATTGTAAAATTAAAACAATTATTTAGTATTGAAAAATTACAAATAACCTGTTTTTGATTATTATCATTATACTATACCTTTTCAACTTCAAATTGGGAATAATCATTTTTAAATTGGAAATAATCAATTTGAAATTGGGAATAATTAATTTCAAAATGGGAATAATCATTTTCAAATTGGGAACAAACAATTTCAAATTTGGAATAATCAATCTCAAGTTGAGACCAATCAACTTCAAATTGAAACTAACCGATATCAGATTAAACAATGTGGAATCAGTTGTAATAACTATGAACTGTCATATTTAACTAATAACAATAACTGTAATTAATATATCAAAATGCCTCATTTACGTATAAGGGTGGCCCAAAAGTCTGGAACCGGTTAAATATCTCGAAGAAATACACTTCAGATTAAAAAGTTCTGAAATACGTGTTCTTTTATTTTTAAAGATGTATTTAAACATGACACGTGAAAACCCCCTCGCCCCGACATGGTGGAATGAGAGATAGTTTTGAAAATTTAAATGGGAACCCTTAATTTTTTTTGTATTTTTTGATTTTCTATTGAAAATTGTTGATGAGGCATTTTTATATATTAATTACATTTATTATTATTAGTTAAATATGACAGTTCATAGTTATTACAACTGATTCCTCATTGTTTAATCTGATATTGGTTAGTCTCAATTTGAAGTTGATTGGTCTCAACTTGTAATTGATTATTCCCAATTTGAAATTGTTTGTTCCCAATTTGAAAATGATTATTCCCAATTTGAAATTGATTATTCCCAATTTAAAAATGATTATTCCCAATTTGAAAATGATTGTTCCCAATTTGAAGTTGAAAAGGTATAGTACAGATTTGTTTTTTACAATTATGGTTCTTGGGTCGACCAACTTTTTACAGTTAGTGATACTTCAGTATATAGAATGGTAAGGAGAAAGACATTTTTAGTGTGTTTTATCAGTTGCACTGTTCATTTTAATTTTACATCATACAAAAGATATTATTTTTCTTATTGGACATCCATGGAGATATACAAAAATGAATGTAAAATAAGATTAATAAATAATATGTACTTTATAACAAATAAACCTTTTATTTTAAAGCGAGCTAAGTTTGTTTCATGGACTTGTAAAAAAACTAGAAATTGAAAATAGAAATGGAAGTAGAAAGTTACTTTGAAAAACTTACTCTAATCCCAACAAAATTTAGCTTATTTTTTTGTCAACCTAAATGAAGCCAAAGCTTCAAATTAATTCTATGTAATACGCATCTTATTCTCTGAGCACTCACCTCTACTTTTTTACCACATTGACATGCCTAAAGTAGTTACTTTATTATTTAACTGGTTACATCTCGATTTCACTACTCATAAAGGACAATATCCAAATGTAAGGTTAGTTCGACCTTCATATGATTATCCTTCAAAAAATGACATTGACATCAAGTGTGAATAAACCCTATGTTTTTTAACTTTTTGAATAGCAAAAGAATTTTGTTAAACCAGAAAAAATCTTGCTTAACATTCTCCAACAAGATGTTGCAGGGAAACGTAGTGATAAATTTGAATCAACACAATAAAAATTAAATAAACACTGTGAAAGTTGGACAATACAAACAGACGAAACAAGGGTGACGTCACACAAACAGCGTTCGCTGTGTAACCGTCCATAAGGAAAAAAATATTAATTTATTGTGCAATGATTAACGAGTAGCGAGTTTTAAAAACTGTAATAAGTGATTAAATCTTTGTATTAACCAAATAATATATCAGAGGTAGGTGGATTGATAAATTTAAATAAAAGCTGTTATTGAAGATTGAAGTAAATGCGGTTAATACAAAGATCCAATCACTTCACAAAATCACTTATTACACAGTTCTTAAAACTCACTACTCGTTGTACAATAAATTAATAATTTTCCCTTGTGGACGTTTACACAGCGAACCCTGTTTGTTTGGAACCAGCGCAGGTTGTACCAACCTGTAGATGACGTCACGACTTGTTTCGTCTATTGTATTAACTGTTTGTTTGGGATTGATTTGTTCCGCTGTAATCTCGTCGCTACATGAAATATGCTTGGGTTAGTTTCTAAATTTATTTTTTCTTGTTCAACCTCATTAATTTTAAAAATTTATTTTGTTATCATTAAACTGTCCGCTCTTTGGACATGAAAAATAAATATTAAAATGAGGTCAAGCAATAAATATTATATGTACACAAATTATATGTAACTAATAACATTCGATGATGTTTTTTTCTTGTAAAATTTTGTTTTTTTTCTTTATGTCTAGTAATTCGATGTAATCAACCTATCAACTGCCCCGCTGTCAAAATTATTCCGAATACTTTGGTTATGATGATAACCAATTAATTTTTGAGAAGATTGGGTTTCCTTACTAATGTAATAAATCTGTTTTAGTGCATATAACGTGGATATTTATTGTTATTAGCGATGGTATGTAACCGAATGTATATTTCTGAAATTAAAAGTGAACGATAATTTTTCTTCTGAAAAATTATGACGTCCTTGGCGTAAATCTCATCCAATTTCTTCTGTTTGCAGAGTTTTTTTGGCTTTGGTCAATCAGCAGAGATTGATATATATTTAGATGGTCAAGATGCTAGAAAAAAAGTCGAAGTTAAAACTGAAGATGGTAAAAAAGAACTTATGTTACTTTACTATGATGGAGAAACAGTGTCTGGAAAAGTATATTATTCTTATGTTATTTAAAGTGTATATAGTAAAATTTATTAATTTGTTTTAGGTAAATGTGAGCTTGAAGAAAGCTGGTAGTAAATTAGAGCATCAGGGTATAAAAATTGAGTTCATAGGTCAAATCGAACTCTTTTATGATAGAGGAAACCATCATGAATTTACCAGTTTGGTTAAAGAATTAGCACGCCCAGGGGAGATGATTGCTCATACTAGTTATCCATTTGAATTTAGTTGTGTAGAAAAACCATTTGAAGTGTACACTGGCAAGCAACTCTGTGTGATTTCTTAGTATTTAATATTTGATATATGTATTCTGTAGGTGCTAATGTAAAGTTACGATATTTCCTGCGAGTTACGATCGTACGAAGATTGGCAGATATAGTAAAAGAAGTGGATATTGCTGTACACACATTATCTAGTTACCCAGAAATGAATAATTCGATAAAGATGGAAGTGGGTATTGAAGATTGTCTTCATATTGAATTTGAATATAACAAGTCCAAGTATGAAGCGATATTATAATAAAAATTCATCATAATGTAATTATTAATTGTAGATATCATTTAAAAGATGTAATTGTCGGTAAAATTTATTTCCTTCTGGTAAGAATCAAAATCAAACATATGGAAATAGCTATCATTAAAAGAGAAACGACAGGTACCGGTCCTAATATGTTTACTGAAAATGAAACAATTGCAAAATATGAAATTATGGATGGAGCACCAGTTAGAGGTAATTTCTTAGTTCTTATTGTGAATAGTGTTTAGAGTAATATTATGTCATTGCAGGTGAAAGCATTCCAATAAGAGTGTTTCTAGCTGGTTACGAATTAACTCCCACCATGAGAGATATCAATAAAAAGTTTTCCGTTCGTTATTTTCTTAACTTGGTATTAATGGACACAGAGGATCGTAGATATTTTAAACAACAAGAAATTACCTTATGGAGAAAAGGTTAGTTTTTGGTATAAATTTTTCTTGTACTAGTTCTTTTGCATTATAGGCGATAAAGTTCGAAAATCAAATATCCAAGGTCAGCAGCAAGTACAAACATCGGAAGATATCAATAGTGCGGATCGTTTTCCACAATTGCATCCTGGAGGTACTGACGAAAATAGATCTCAAAGCAGTAAGGATGATACAGAAGAACAGGGTAGCAAGCAAGTGTTTACAGAAATAAAATCTCCATCTGGTGATAGCTTACATGTTGGAGATCCATTTTCTGATCATAATCCAGATCATATTACTGAAAATCAAATTCAACACATGCAGAGGGAAGCTGGCGATGGACAAAATGATTCAAATAATGAAAAAAGAGAGTGACAACGTAAGTAATGTCATAATTTTGATAACGCTTTTAAGGGGGAAATGTAGTTATCAAACAAAAATTTTAAGAAAAATGATTCTGATAAAAGAAGTGAGCTGTGTTTATATTAAATTTTTATAAATTAATGTTGTAGTAAAATGTTGGAAATTCTTGTAATGATTCAGAACGTAAGTAGAAAGAGAAAAAGAATATTAAGATGTTTATTTTCCTTTATTAATATTAACAAAGGGTTAATTATCATTAGGTTGTGATGACTTATTAGTGTGATAAGAGCCAATGTGTTGGTACTGAAAGTAGCAAATAAATAAAAATACAGAAATAATATCTATTTCACGCAAAGAGATAATGCGTCAGATTTATTTTTAATCAACAATAACATGCACCTATTTGAAATGTATGTTGAAAAAAGAGATATATGTTGAACTGTTAGCATTTCATTTAAGTAGAAGGTGTATGACAAGGATAACACTAAAAACAGTAGACGTAATTGCATGTAAATTTTAGCTGTTTTGAAAATGTCAAATATAATTGAATTTTCAAATTGACATTTGTTTACATTTAAACAACAAAAACAGTTCTTTGAAGAATTATAATTCAACAATTTTTCATTTATTAGTTCTAAAGTAAGTAGTAAGATTAGTAAAATTTAAATTCTAAAATGAATTTATATGCACTTTTTAAAAATTGTTTTCAGTTATTGTTTGTCAATCTACCGCCGCTAAAATAGGACGTGTAGAAAGTTTTCAGTGGGGCCAGTTATTGATTTGAAGCGTCTGGATCACACGAGTGACGCATGTATCTCTTTACGTGAAATAGAGATTAGTGTTGTAATTTCACACATTTTCTGTCTGGGTATGTAGTGTGTTCTTCATTAAAGAACTTGAGGTTACAGCTGTATGTTATTTTCATGCAATTTAGACTACTCCATTGTCTGTATAATGAAAACTTGGATGCACATCATCAATTTTTATGGCATCATTGTTTTCACTAAATTTATTTCATTTTACCATTACCAATTTCATCATGATATTTCAGAGAGGAGTTAAACACATGTGACTATTGGATTAGATCTTCTTATCAGAGATTTATTAATTAGAAGCTAGCAATTAGAAATATATTAATAATTGAAAGTCCTGCTGTAAGGTATTGATGCTTTATTAACAAAAATAGAAAACTACAAAACATGTATTTCTAAGTATGTTTTATTACATTTTGTTATAAACAGTGAAACACAAGAAAACATATATAGAAATTATGCAGACAATGATACAATAGGAGTTATTCCAATTAGACCTTTTTCAGTATCAATTTTCTTGAGTTCTAATTTCATTTAGTATTTTCTGAAGAATGTTTTTCCTGATTAAAAAATTTTGGTAGCATTGTGGACAATAAACTGAGGTTCTCTCAACATGTCTTGATGTTCATCCAACAGGTGTATGGTCAATCTACAGTATATCCCTGGATTAAGTTGACAAGAGGAAGAACTCCAGCTAACACGATTATTTAACAAATTTGAAACTCGGTCACTTTTTATTGAAAAATAATGTGTTTTTTAAATTGTTAAAAGATCATGATGGTGTTTTTGCAGGTGCAGTTCAAACACAGGAATCTGATTTTCGAGTAAATCTGGAACTTATTCATTTTTTATTTTTGTTTTATAATGTGTCTTTTACATTTTCTTCATTATTGTTGGTAAGATCGAAATTATATTACCATTATTGGAGGTTTTTAAACAAGCAGAAAACTTTATCAAGAATGGTATACTAATCGACATGATCTTAGTACCTATCGCAGCGGAACCTGCCTATAAAAATTGAAAATACCATGCCGCTGTATGATAATTTATTGCACGGACTATATTGTACAGTTTATAGTTACTTATTTATGAAGGTCGAAAATACCATACCCCTGTATGATATTTTATCGTCCAGATTATATTGTAGTTTATAGTTATGCATTTTAATAACAAATGTCTTGCCCTATAAAGAGTTAATTACACAGTCATGTAAAAAATAGCATTTGTAACTCATTCACAAGTGTCATATCATTTGCTCGTATGAAACTTTCACACTCGCATGATATACACCACTCTCCGAACTTGTTACAAAATATACTATTTTATGTGAGATTCTGGTATTGTTAAGATTTAATCATTGTGATATTGTATATGGACCACATCTGAAGGTGACAGACATTAACAAAATACAAGTCTTACAAAATGCTTGCCTTAGGCGGATCATGCTAAATTGCGTCCCATGCATCTTTGTTTAATATCATGTCAAAACCAAAATAACCCTATCATGTTTACATCATTAGAATCGTGACAACAAGAGCTATCGAAAACAATTTTCAATTGTTTTTCTGCCTATTTAAAAAAATGAGGTTGATGATGGTTACTTGAAACGGAAACGTTGTACAGGAATTTTGTTAGCATATTTTAATAGAGAACAAAAAGTGGTTTTAGTTTTCCGATATCTCTTCAAATACAGGAAAGAAAAAATAATAACGAAAATCGAGAAATCTACTTTTTTTTAAATATCTCTGAAACTATCCAAGATATCTAGATTTTGCAAATGCCAACAAAAAGGTTCTATAAATAGCCAACTTTCATCCCATTTAACCGATGCTGTATCTCTTACCGTTTCCAAGATCCCCATGCTGTGCGTCCTTATCTTGGACACACTGTATATTTTGGCCTGATCTTGCCTGTTCCCACTACGCAAAAACAACAATTGAATGGTTTGAAGCCAATAACATAATAAGCTAATCCATCAAATGTGCCCAAAGCCCGACCCATTGAACATTTTTGGGCTATATTGTCTCGGGCAGTGTATAATAATGGTTGGGAAGCTAAAACTACGAAACAATTGAAAAGATGTATTATGCAAAAAGTAAAAACCATAGACCTCAATGTCTTCCAAACGATGATAGCTAAGGTTAGACATATGTTGTATAGAAGAAGGTGGTCCTTATGCTGTTCTCAAGTAGTTATAATTAATTTATTGTTTAATGTAGTTTTACATAATCCTGTATTATTCTTGGTTATTTGAGTACACACTCCTAAAATTAAACAGTAATTCTTTCTCATTTCATGTGTGACACCGCTTAGTTCACAAGATTCTTGCATACTTGATTGTCCTAAAGTTCGTGAATTTCGTTATTGGGCAGCATAAGATGCCTACTTGGAGTAAGAATACTGTAAATACATGCTATTAATAGTATATTATTTAACGAGCATGTAATGGTTATTATCTTCCACAAGGACAAAATGTCTGAGCATCAAAATAGGCATTACGTGCAAGTCAAATATGATAATTTATCTATGATTGTCAAAGAAAAACAAAATCTTGGAATAGATTCATTTTGTACAGTTCCTTATTCAAAGAGAAATGAAATAATAAATAGTAAAAAATAAGATAATCAATGACATCCAATTTCATAAGCTCTTTTTCTTTTGTTTATTAGGTATCAATTTATTAACAATGGAATTTAGTGGCATGTATACAATACTGCATTAAAAATGCAATTTGAGCATTGATTTAAGATTTATTTCAGTAGAAAAATTGAAAAACTTTTTTTACAATCTAACAACACTGTTGCACTATCACAGGCTGAACAACAACAACAAATGATGTAATAATTTAACACTGAAACCAAAAACAAATCAAGTAATTATAGTATTGAAGATTTTTAGTGGCCAAATCTTTCATTGTTACATAACAAAAATAAATGAAAATCAATGCTCAAAAATACACTAATGCTGTAATACTGTTCTACATAGGATCTTTATTTAATTTGCATCCGTTTCTAACTGTAAGTGCTTGAATCTTTAAGACTGTTATAAAAATAAAGATTTAATTTTTTCAACTTTAAACATCTGCAATTTTGAAATTATTTACTGGAGGAAACTTATTTGTAAACTTACTTTATCAGGAAGCCTTGGGACACTCTATAAAGATATTATTTAGATTTGTGTTATAGACTGTGTTGTATTGGAGGGTAAAAATGTATCAGATAGAGAAGGCGGTGAGACTCATCAGCACAAAAACACAAAACTATTTGGTCGAGTTCATTTTTTAAATCAGAATGTGTTATGTATTGCATTGACATTTGTCTGGTTGCACAAGTGTTTGCAATTTGCTCTTCTGTCTTGTTTTGTTTGTGATATGCCTATGGCGACATACGTTTGTGTCGATTTTGATGATTTACACTGCTTTCTTTATCTGATACATTTCCATAAGTGGGTATATGCCATATACCTATAAAAGTAAAATTTAAGAAGCCTATACATAAAAGCAAACTTAGGAAATATGCGGGTATACAGACATATACTTGAGATCTTTTCAAGAAAGAATTATTTCAAATGAAAAATTGAATCTACTATAGCTTCTTGAACTTTAAATTTCTGACAAAGACAATTTATTGACATCACCCATCAGTTTAAGAGTTATTTGTTTTACACATGTTTAAAGCTATCCCTGCATCTTGCAGGATTGTCACGTTTTCAGATTTGCCATCCTGCAAAATCCAGGGGTTCGGTCAGAACTTTCAAACCTAGGCTCATGATGGTGTTACTACTACCCTCGCTACGGAATATGGCCCTGTCTTAACAGAAAATGCATATACCCAAGACATAATCTAGCAATACTACACTGGTTATAGAGTTCTACTAACTCCTTCATTACATAAAAGCTCCAATATTTATTTGAACACTTATTTTCTTATCAGTGAGTTGACCTCTATAACAAATTGCCATTTATTTAAAAGACCAGCTTGGCGACAATTTTCAAAAAGAACTAATTTATGATCTGATAGATGGTTGTGGTATGTTCACTTAGTTTATTCTTAAAAAACAGAAAAGAACAATAGAATTTATGTATTTAGTAACTTTTTTATTTTACTTCTTACTCACTACTGTTTGTTTTGGGTGAGGTAATAGAGCAGTGAGTAAGGTATTACCCTATGAACCGAACCTTGCCTTTTCAATATACTAAGTTTGTTTTGTATTATCATTTGTGTTATTTATACTTTTAGACATTATTATTATTATTATTGAAGATATTTCACCTTTTTTTAATTGCTAGTCAAGGTACTGCAGTAATTTACTTATGTACAGACAACTAATAAAGTAATGTCACAAAATTATTCGTGTTGCAGTGTTGTTGCAGTGTTTAATGTCTGATTTAATGACAAACTCTACATTCTATAAGTACTAATCAATTAAGTAAAACCAATTAATTAAGTTATTAGTAGTTGCCTATTACAAAGAATGTTATCAGTTTAGACATTAAATACCAAAGTATAAAGAATATTGCAACATTACAGAGAATATTTTGCTTATCTTTGTTATATGTCAATCGAACGACATTGATATTACCACTTCTTCACTCGTTAATGTCAGAGATAGAAATTCTAGATTTCTAATATCTGTTAAGCAACATGAAACAATAGATTGAGCAGTTTTCCATGATGCTTCTTTCCTATGAACTATTTGGATTAAGTTTACCATTTAGCTTACACAATGTTTTTGTTATTTCTAATAAACATAATAATGATAGCCTGAAAGGAAAATTAAGTAGGTGCTAATAAATATTATACCAACCAAAGAAATTAATAATGCAAAACAGAGGAAACAAACATGCCAGTAAAAATTTGAAGTTACTAGTTAGAATAAGAGTAAAATAACAAATAACATGAAAAAACAAAAATTTATATGAAAATAAAGAACAAGTAACGACTAGGAATGAATAGTTTTATAGAAATTCTGCAATAATATTAAATCATAACAAACATCAATGTCAAATTTCTTTCCACATATTTACTTTAGAAATACTTTAATTTACTTACACATAATCAACCTGAATAAATCTGAATTCAGTATCTAAATAAATTCAGGTATTAATTTAAATCTTTGAAAATTTTCTTTTATGGTTTGTTGGTAGTAGTAAGCTCAGCCATGACGTGCAGACAATACCTAGTAATCTAATTATTAATTAATTACTTATTTAGTGAAATTCTGATTTGCCTGTTAGATCAGTTGTATTTGACTAGAACAGTGTTTTTCAACCTTTTTCATTGCACGACCCCCTCAACCTCTGCTATTTTTAACCACAAATACTTTTACTTATATAAAATGGTGTATTGTACGTTAGCACATTTGTTATAGGTATATATTTTAGCATTATAAATCAAAAATTAATGTCACAACACCAATGGTCAAATTACAAAACTAAAAAATAAGGTCATTCCATTGGACACTTTATTGTTTATTTTTTTTTAAGTAACCGCAACCCCCTAGGGGGTTGCAACCCACATGTTGAAAAACACTGAACTAGAAAAACACAAAGGCAGTGTACTACTATCCATTCTATATTATAAAATAATCAAATAACAGTAACACTGTCACTTAGAAATATCTGTATGCATATACAGTGTGTCTCTGGCTCGACTACGGAATAGGTGTAACGAGTCAAAAACCTCATCATACGAAAAAGATGCATTCTTTACAAAAGTTCCTGCTTGTTTAAAAATTAACATCTACTGAGTTAATTTTTAATCAGGAGTGAACTATTTTCAGCATTGTTAGCTTTAGTTGTAGTGAGAATCTCTAAAAACAATGTATTAATTTTCTTTTGTTATTTTACAGCAGGCTAAGAAGTAAAAATGAAGATTTGAATGATAAACAAAGTGAGATGGTGTAGTATATTTATCTAAGTTCCACTTTACTGCGACAGACTAATGCAATAGTGTACGCATGTAAACATATAATACTTATTACTATTTTTCTCAGTTTCGAATAATTTTTAAAGCAACATTTTAAAATAATATAAAGAATATAGAGTTTATTTATTATGTATAATATATTAAATAATAACCTTTGATATTTATGGCTCAACTAGAAAATTTGAACAATGGCCTTTGATATATCTAATTTATGTATCAATTTGTATTCTATTGTTTTCTTTTTGTTTCTTTTCTTTTATTTTTTATGTAATAGTGGTAAAATATATAGATTAATAAGTTATTCGTACTGGATGTTATCAAATTATGTATATGTATATTAGCAGATGATGTAGACCTTAAATTGTTTGTTTTGTTTACAATAAACGTGCTCTTTGAGGTAATTTGTTTTTATTAACTGTTAATTAAAAACGGTAAATGTTACCCAAAAAATTAATTGCTCCCTATACTGTTTTACCTGTTGCACTTCTAACTTTCTTGAAATAGTTCTGCTTCCGTATATATAGTACATGTTGTAACTTAATAGGAGTCATTTTTTTCAAGTTTGACATTTACTTGAAACCAAAATCTTACTTTATTTTTAGTACATAAACTTTTTCAAATAAACCTATATATTACATAATTGATTTCACATAAAATATAGTACAGTTATTGCAGGGTATTTGGTTTGTTTTAGGGCAATTGGTTTATTTAAATCTATTATTTCTAATACCCATTTGTATTTACAGATTATTAAATTACTATGAATTTTATTCAGATAATTGATGTTATCTTGGAAATAAGATTAATTGTTGAGTAGATAGTCTTATGGTTAGCAATTAGAAGTTCTAATTAACGAAACCAATGAGCAGGGGTAATATTAAATTTTTTCATATAGTTTAGTAGGATCAATAATATATTTTGTATTACTGTCGATAGATGGCAATTATCAAAACAAGCGCACAAAATTAGAATTATACGTAGGGACATTTCGTTCGCATAGTATTCTGACAGTTGTTACCAAAAAGAAGAGAAGGTTATGGTGGTGGTTGTCAAAAGGATTTTTAGTCGATAAAGTGTTTGCCAATAAGAAAAATGCTTCTGCCGAGGAAAATAATTTGAAAACTGTATTTACATTCAGTGTGCAGTAAGAAGGTGTCTAGAAATGAAGGCAAAACCATCGAAAAGAGTCGCAGGAATGGTAATTAGGTCGAGAAAATCAATCGCCAAGGATGGTGTAGTCACAGTAAGTTTGACGTTTTTATGAAATTCCCGAGAATTGTTAAGTAGGTAATTGTTATCAGTTTTATGGTATATATTTGCGTATGCGTCATCAACAGTTAATGCGTTAACTATGCAACCTAATTGTTACAATTAATGTTGTAAGGACACATCAATTTATAGGACCTTTAACTTTTTAGATTCAATCATATATAAACACCTTAAAAAGATTTTATTGTTTAGCTAATTTTCAGAGTTAATTCGTTAAAACTTGTTTCATACTCAAGCTTTTAGTAATAATGGATGACCACATTATCAGTAATCTCTACGATTTGCTAAGTCTTATGGCTATTTGTCAGGTGTTGTTATCTCGATACCGTGTAATGTGTATTTGCAGCTGTTAGCCAGTGTGGGATAATATTGAGCTATCATCCTACTTTATTTTAATTTTTCACTCATCAGTTGTATTGTCTGATTTTGATTGGTTTTCTTTTGTATTAGTTTTGCAAATATTACTTTTAAAATCGCATTTTTAATTGGCAACATTCTGCATTATGCGGTGTGCACGTAAATAACTTGGATAATTGCCTGATCTAATTAATAATAGTTTTGTATAAAGCGACTTGTGTGTTTTAAAGTGTTTTGTTAGAACAACAAATTGATTTTCTTGTGCACATAAAATTGATTTCATGCCATTGATTAAAAATAAAATTAATATTGATAACGTGATGTGTATGTTAATAGTGTATTTCTTGTGTAAAAAGTATGTTTGTAGTGCCAGACGAGCAAAATTGATATATTTGTCTGTAATTCCAGTGAGTTTTACTTAATTTCTAATTTAGAATAATTCTTGTAATTTGATCATTTTTGTTAGTAATTCATCCTACTATTGAGACTACATTAAGATAAAGTAAAAGATACATAACTATATTAATGTGTCAGCCCACTGAACCATTATTTAATTTTTATTATTTAAATCTGATTATTAATATGTTATGAGAATGGAGATGGACAAAGGATTGAAGAGCCAACCTTTATATTACTTCATTTATTATTTCTATGTTGTAATGATGATGTTATTAATATAATTTTTATTTGACTTGAATTAATTAATTTCACTTAAATTGTTAGTTAATGGTAATTTTATATTCTTGGTTTGAACACGAAATTGATGAACCTGTTTTTGATCACATCCTTTGATAAAGTCTTGCATTGTTTGTTTTGTGTTTTGTGTAATTTTAACAGTATTAAAACTAGAATAAGTATTTTATAAATACCTTCAGAAACATTACACCTATCTTCTTTGCTTGATTATCATGGCTTTAATTTGTTTTCTCATTTTCTTTCTTTCTTATTGTAATGTTATGCCAATGTGATTTTTGTGAATGCCCCGACTCTTTGTGTATTTATATTATTTTGTTTAATGTAAATTATTTTGTTTGTGTATTTTTATTGATTCAAATGAAGATCATCATTGTCTTGTTTTATATATAATTCTTTCTTTGTTTTAAGATCTTTTCTATAGTAAGTTCTTTTTGTATCTTAATCAACTATTCAATGCAACATAACTTTGTGATATTACCATCATGTCATCATCATATCATACCATATTCATATCATTATGTCATATAACTTATTGTTTTGTTCTATACAACAAAAATTTCAAATCATTAAAGAACATTGATTGTTTCTACACCATTTAAAATGAATAAATTACTAAGAATAACAGTCAAAAAGTATTTAGGAGAAAATTATTTAAAAAGATTTACTTATTTACTATTGCAATTGGTGCTATACTATTTAATATGACCCCAGCTTGCATTTGTTTTGTGTTTGTGCTTCTGTCATCTATTGGCAATTGAAGCTAAGTGTTATGCTTCTGGTGGCGGAAATGCTGAACTAAATTCTGAAGTCATTTTTAGGCTTCTTTATGTGTTGTTTATGTTGTTTACTGCATATTTCAAGAACTAAGCTGTTATTTACAATCAATATTTATTGTTAATTCTTTGTGTTTTCTTTTGATGTAGCTTAAGTGCATTTTATTTTAAAAGATTATCATAAATTTGAAAATGGCTTCTAACCAATTTTAAATGTATCTGGAAATTCTCTTAATCCACATAAAATTGCATTACTGACATTTAGAATTGCTTCAGATGTTGGAGTCACATTTAAATAAGATAAATATTTCGAAAATGCTAAGCCTAAAATCACAGTTTTAGTATTTCATTCTAAATTTTGCCATACATTGTCATTGTCACTGTCAGTATATTCAATTCTTGTTTAATTGCTTTTCTTTCAATTTTTTAGAAGTTTTATGCAAGATTTATAAAAACGTTTGTTTTGCTTTAGTAACAAAATAGAACGTTTTAATTTTTTAAAGGCATTGTCAAAGTTTTAGCTTCCAATTTCAAAATTGTCAATTTCCAATTTCAAAATTGTCAATTTCCAATTTCAAAAATTTGTACCACCATTGTAAATAACTAAACATAATATCATTAAATCTTCTTAACAGTTTCATGTATAAAATTTAATCAATCCATATAATTGTTCTTAAGATTTTGTGAATAACTTGTATTAAAGCTATGTTAGCTAGAGAAAGTAGTGTGGATTATCAAAATTTTACGAGAACGTACGTCGCCATAGGCGTATCAATGGACTTACTGTTGGGATCTAAATAAAGAAATACAAATTAACTCGATTGTTTTTTCGCGACTTTGTGCCGATGAATCATATTCCTTCTCTTACTAATACATCTCTATTTTTAAATAATTTGGCACTGATAGTTACAGAACTGGCAATCAATTAGTGGTTTAAGCTTATAATGGATATCTTTGTATATCTACACTTGAGTGGTCATTTGTTTTATTTTGTATAGTTAATCTTGGACATATCTAATGATTATCATGCAATCTTATGTATTAGACAATAGATGTAGAACGTTATAATCCTGAATGAATGGACATGTCTACATGCATTTATCTTTTAATTTTGAAGCTTGATAACTCTGTAACAAAAGAAAAGCGACTATAGATTTCACTTGAAAGAATGTTTAGTTACCATGAGTTTATTCCTATCAGTTTATTGATGTTATTTACACTACTGTCAGAAAGTCTTAATTGTAATTTTGAATTAAGTATAAATTGAATTGGTAAACTTGATTGAAATGCAAGATCATGAAACAGCTTTTATAAGTGTGTATTGAAAATAATAGACACCACCCTACAGTGGTAAAAAGGTTTGGGAGTTATTACAAACGGTGTGGAATGTAATAAGTGTGTAGAAAATTTCATTCTGATACCTCATCTTGTTCTTGAAATATTGAAAAAAGAAGAAATCTTAAATGAGACTTTTAACACCCTGTATCTTGGAACTGGCCGAGAGTCGGATCCATGTTTATTAGATTTTTTTTAAGTTCTAGAATACACTATTACTAAAAATCATTCGGACAACTCATGTTACTAATCATTCATTGCCACTCAAGTAAAATCATTCGAACTGAATATCGTTCATATTAGGTACTAATTGTAGCTGATATACTAAGTAACTATTAAATTGATTTGAAATGAACATCATTCAGATAATTATACCGAGTTTAATATTTGATTAGTAAAGACATCATAAACCAATATATCTAAGAATATTCATCATGCATTGCAAATGCTAGTGGCTTGTCCTGGAAGCCTGTGAGTCCTGTGATGCTTTATTGATGTTTTTGAGTCAGGAAAGTTGTCACTAAAACTGGCAGTTGCAGAAAAAGAATATTTTATACGTATTTATAAGTTTTGATTTATGTTAATGAGTTTATTTTTATAAATAGAGTCTCTTTTGTTCTGGTTTTCTCAAATGTTTTGGTCACATTTTAGTCACTTTTTTTGCTACTTTCTTGAGAGAATTTATTGTGAGCCCTGCTGTTATGGTTTAACACCAATTTAAAAACTTCTACCGCATATGAATGAATATTTCAAATGAATCATTCGATTATTTAAATCTTTTGATCAGTAAAATCATTCATTATGCCCATCACTACTTCTTTGATGACTTTCTTATTTTAGATGGGATACCCTGCTTATTTTTGTATAATTGGAATTTACATTGAATCTTGAATCCAACCTTACCCATCAATCCACTCTCTGAGCACACTTAAATACTTTTTCAGATTTCTTCCAAAGAAAATATGTAATCTTTCTCTTCTTTCAGAAAGAGAAAAGAATTTCTTTAACAAAGAAAATTCTGATGTCACTTTTTTTGCAAATGAAATATAGTCACATGATAAGTTCCAATTTGTTTTATATTCAAGTTGTGTTGGGTATAATCACTGACATAAGGTGTGTGAAATGAACTTTTCATCAATAGAGTGTAGGTGCCCTACTACATAATTCATAAAAATTGTAAACTGTGCAATTGTATTTCTTCTATGATTTCGAGAGAAATCTTTGTCATGGCAAGTTTTTTTACATGAGTGTATTTTTTTTAATGATATTGAATTGTTTTGAATTGAGCTAATACCGTGAGAGCAACAAAAACCCAAGTCAAAAACACCCATGGATTCTGAATTTCTTGTCTTAGATAGTTTCATATCAATAAAAAAGTACATTGGCTACATAAAAGTGACATTTAGATTTTTTTAGGTTATTTTTTAAGTGATTACAGTTAACATAATGCATAATTATAATAATTTAGAATCTTATTTTCGTAATGGTATCAAGAATTAAAATGGCAAATGGGAATATTCAATCTTCAAAATGATTGACATTTAAAAGTTTAATGTTTGAATTCATAAATTAAGGATTACTCTAAAACAATCTTTTAAAATTCCAAGGGTATCTTTGACTTGGTTTTTTGTTGCTCTCATGGTAGAAATACTTTGATAAAAAGAGAGTCAAAAGAAAAATATTTGCCCTACATTTTCAAAGTTACTTATTACTTATTTGAGTCTTGTTTCTGTCCTAACAACAGGTTTTGCAGGATTTGTTATTAGGCAAAGGCTACTAATAAGCATAATAAAAGATTTAACTTTATTTCTTCAAATATACAGTGTGCTGATTCAGTATGGAACAAATTCAATAACTCGAAAAATATTAATATTTTGGGAAAAAACCAAAAAGGGGTATAACGATTTAAATTGTTGGGCATCTATTAATATTATACCCAAATCAATGATGTCATCGATATTTTTCTTAAATGGTAACCCCAAAATATTTTTGCAGATTACTATTTGCCATTGAATTGTGTGTACAATGATCTTTAAATTTTTCAAATTTGCTCATGCTTTTCAGGGATATTATTTTTTTGTTTAGAAAATTTAAAACATTCTAAATGGTATTTCAAGTCTTTAAATCTACTACGCTTGATTTAAATTAAATTAAAAAATCAAGTTTGCATTTGTCCATCACAGCCGATCATTATCAGTATTTTTATTCTCCCCTTCTCTGTTAAACGCATCGTCCTCGTGTGTTAAGAATTTCGGTATTTGCAACAAATAATAATATCAAGATTCAAATAGTAAATGACAGAAATCTAATTAGATGACATAAGGTAAAATCAAGTTGATGTGTACTTGATTTTTTTAATTTAATTTAAATCAAGCCTACTAGATATAAAGAGATGAAATACCATTTAGAATGTTTTAAATTTTCTAGACAAAAAAAATAATATCTCCCAAAAGCGTGAGCAGATTTGAAAAATTTAAAGATCATTGTACACACAATTCAATGGCGAATAATAATCTGCAAAAATATTTTTGGGTTGCCATTTAAAAAAAATATCGATGACGTCATTGATTTGTGCATAATATTAAAAAATGCCCAACAATTTAAATCATTATACCCCTTTTTGTTTTTTTCCAAAATATTAATATTTTTTGAGTTAT
The DNA here is from genome assembly GCA_011009095.1 of Ignelater luminosus. NCBI lineage: Eukaryota > Metazoa > Arthropoda > Insecta > Coleoptera > Elateridae > Ignelater > Ignelater luminosus. The sequence continues at coordinate 122,173 of VTPC01004488.1, forward strand.
TGAATTTGTTCCATACTTAATCAGCACACTGTATATTCAGAAGTAGGAGTGTAATAATACATTATCAAATTCAGGAAAGAAATTTTTATCTGAATCTGGAACAAAATATTACCATTCCATTTCAAGAAAAAAAAAAGCTGGCTATTGTCTGTCAAAGGAATTCTGGTTTTCACAAAACCTATGAAGGCCAATTTGTAATATTCCAAGAGCCATTTCATTTGGCTTATAGTTTGCTATGACGTGCTTGCAACATTTCAATTTAGAAATTAAAGAATTTTGGATTACAATATTTATGAATGTTCTAGTTAAATTACATTGTATCTTCTACTGCGCTGTATCAGTTTTTTACAAAAATATGGTCTTATTACCTAATTTCTTTATCTTTTTGTATGTATGATTTTGAAATGTTTTAGTATGATTTGATAAGATGGTTATAAATAAATACAACATACAAAAGCGTGTGAATAATAATTTTCTCAGATATGGGGAAAATTTAATTTCTTTAATTGTTGATTCATTCTAAATCGTTATGAGTTATGATGAAACTTTATGAATTTGTAAAAATGTGTGTTCTAGGTTTTACCGGATTTTTAAAATTTTTTTTAATTTTTAAATGTAACATGATTAACACTTTATTAAAATACACACTCTTTGAGCCAACATAATTGAATTAACATTATCGAATTAGTTAAACTTTTGGGATGTCTGTTTATTACATTAGTAAACTACGTTTACAGCATAACAAAATCTAGATAGTATACAGAATCTGATAAACTCTCACAATTTGCTTGTATAAACAAAATGTGCTTTTCAATTCTCTCCGTCTTTTATTTTTTCTAATTTAAATTAGAATGAAAAGTAGTATCTAATGTTATAAATATAAACAATACAGTGCTGAAAATAGTAAATGAGACAAATCTAAATTAATAATGGATTTGAAATTAAATTGGTATTTTACTTGATTAATCATTTATTTTACTTAGTTCAAATGACATTTAAACATGACTTTCTTTAATATTAATACAATAATTATTTTTGCAGCTTTAATGGTTCATGTTAGGTACAGTGTTTTGCATAAATAATGTCACAATTTATTGTTTTAAATAATGGATTAATCAAATACACAAAGTCTAATTTCATATAATTTAACTAACTACAATAATGAATTACGACATTATGTATGTAAAAGACTGTACATTATCTTTATGGTATTTTGTTGTTACTAATAACAAGACCAATATAGTGAAATAATTTATGACTTTCTAATTTTTTTCTAATCCACCATATGGAGAATTTATGGTGATCATAATTATTTAATTTTTGATCTAATAATATAGAAAAAGTTAGGTACTTCAAACCTTGTAGCAGACTACTACTAAATATATTTTTTTAATAATTTGTTCTGTATTAGTGTTGTCTTATTAGGTGACATTGGCTTGATTAAATGTCAACTTCTCAACTTAACAGAAATTCAGTAGGTTTCAATCTAACATCTAGACCTTTTTATTTATATCTGTGCTTTAAACTAAAAATTCTATTCAAAAATAGATTGCTTATAAATTTAAGGAAATGAAGAGGAAAAAGGACAGTGGGACTTTTTTTGTTTTAAACCAATTGATCCTAAATAGTTATGTCATTTTAATTATGTCATTTTAAATATCTAAAAATATATTACTTGGATGTGATATCTTATGTGTACAGTAAGATATTTATTAAGAAACCACGCCATCCTTCCTTTGTGGTTCTTAAAACAATGACATTCTTAAATTGTTCGTTTGAAATGATTGGTTGTTTAAAGTACTCTTAATTTGGATAGCTTAGATAAGATATCTTAGAATTTGATAGTAGAAGTAGACTTAGGTTATTTAAACCATTCAAGACTTAATCAAGTTTAAGTAATCTCTAACCAATTACATATTATGAGTATATGGTTCCTAATTTTTGAAGCTAAATTAGAATAAAGTTGCTTAATATTAGAAGAAGAACAAGCAAAAATGTGATTTTCTCATATGGCTTTTTAAGTAGTGAGAAAAACGGGAAAATTCACTTTTCATTTTTGCTAATAACTTGCTTATTTGAAGTTCTTTGTAAAAACATTTAGGCAACTTTTTATGATTACAATATGAGAAAAGTTAGAAACCTTGCTATATGTTGACATTCAGCTTTATTATTCCTTACTGACATGCTATGTCAAAATTATACTAATAGGTACCATATTTTTATGGTTATGTGCAAGTTAAGCTAGATTTATACCGCTTACATTGGAATTGACGTTGCAGTTCAGAAAAGTTGGCAATTTATAAACCTTTTGTAGTTGACGTTCCTGATCACTTGTGCATGCATAATGTAATCACATTGTTACTATAATGACTCAATTCACGTTTTATTTTTTATTATTATTTTATGACTTAATATTTCATATGAGATACTACTTTAACAGAACCAATAAATTATGTATATGACAGGTTATCACCGATGGCAACGTCAACGTCAACGGAGTGTTTATAAATTGCTAGCTATAAACTTCAATGGTAACAACAGAGGTAACAAGTTTATAAATCCACATCTATGTTTTTGGTTGTTTAGGAAATGACAAATATATAGTATGCCAAAGATTTAAAATAACTTAAGTCTTAGTACAAGTGTTTTCTACCATATATGAGTGTAACATAATGCAGATGAATGTTCAACTGTTCAAGTTTTTAAAATAATAATTGTTAGTTTTACTGTCATTGCTTAGTCACGGTAAAATTGTAGGCAACCGATCTGAATTTATATGCATATATCAAATGCTTTTCACTAAAACAAAGAAGAATTATGGTTGAGCATAGAAATCTTCGACTGATTAACAAATTTAAAATAAAGTTACTTAACGGTACACTGTAACTAAATAATTTCGCAATATTCTAATTTGACTTGAAAATAAATACCATAAAATACAAATGTCCGTATCCACACTCTGATCATTAATTATGTTTATTACTAAGTAATAAATTTATTAATTGTTTTATTGCGTTGTGTAGACTGCAATTGCATATCATAAAACAAATTTGTTGTACAAGTACTTTATATTAAATATATATATAAAAAAATTGTTGATTATTAACTGAAATCACACATATTAGTATTAAAATAGCAAAAACGGTAGAAAAATAAAACTATTTCGTGTTATCTTATGTAAGACTGCATAGGCGTTGTGGTGACCAGGCATACCACAGTGGAGTCAAACAACTGAAACTACGTACCACCATGTTGACCATATGAAGGCGCCTTACAAAATTTTGTTATAGCTAAGTACTGTAATGTCATTTTAAAGTTTTGC
>VTPC01004488.1:135202-162093 GCA_011009095.1 Ignelater luminosus
AAATAATTTTTTGTGTTTCGGAGTAAATTCTCTACAACACCCTCTTTGCTCGTTCCTGAAATATTTCACTTAAAAAAAAAAAATAAAATAATTTCGTTTTTAGCAAATATCTAGTAAAGCCATGAACATTTTTGAAAAAACAAAAGCATAAGTAAACTGATCTCCAAAATAGCCAAAACTTTTCTAATTTAACCCACTTTGTGTCTCTTACAATTTCCGAGATCCCAATAGTGAGCATCGAAATCGGGACACACTGTATAATTCTCCTAAGAGGTAAAGCACTTGCAAGTTCAAAATTCAAACACAATAAATGTTAAGTGACTCTCAGATTTTATGTCACGTTTATGAGAAAGCAAAAGCGGCACAAACAAAATTGAAATAATAATTAAAATGTAATACTTACTCCCTTTTGAAAGCTTTGCATTTGCAAACATACATGGAATGTTACCAAACCAGTAGTTCCACTTATTGTCAGTGCCTTTGATCTTTGTGTCAGAAATTTTTATTATACGTTGTTGCCATATGGAACTTTACATGAGTGTACGAAGTGTCATGTGATCTTTGTGTTTACAATCACTGTGCATCAATTATGCATACAAAAGCACCCCAACGAAGTCTTCACCTTAGCAAAACTACTGGTTCTGTAAGCTTTCTATGCTGTACCTTTATTGGATTATCCCTCTTGTTTTATTCCTTTCTTCTCTTCTCATTATATCATTTGTACCCTTATCAGTTAACTGAATTTTATGCAGTAGCTGATAGAAAGGAAATCCAGGTAACTTGGGACTAAAACCTTTATTGGGCCATAGGTTGCTTTGATTTCAAGACTTTTGAAATTTGATATTTTTTATGTGTACTGGTAATAATGAAATGTCGAGATTTATTTTTTTGAAGTTAAAAATAGAGGTTATGTTGTTCAGGAAGTTCCAGTAAATTCTGGAAAGCCTTATTTGGTTGTTAGGGCCTGTGTGCTTGTTATGCTACTGATTTTATGGACTATTAAGGTCCATGTATTATTTTCTTTTAAGAAGTAAGAAATACATTACAGGTAAGTGTTATTTATTCATTTTATTAATTGCATAATAAATATATTTACTTAATTCATAATAACTATAAAAAGTATAATCTTAATACAACAAACATCTTGGAAAATTTATGACAAATTAAAAACTAAATGACTCTTTAGGATAAAATCTTGTTGGAATAAGGAATTCTTCATTATTACCAAAATTATCATCTTGCTGAAGTTCAGAACATCTAGGATGATTACTAAGTATCTCTAATTTTGAATTTCTTTTAAAACATTTATTACACTCCGACAAACAATTTTCCTTTCGAGGAGAAATTGTAGGATTAAATAAAATGTTTTCATTCAAAATATCAGGTGCAGTAGTTATTGCATTGTTAAAACTTCCAAAAAAATTAGTAGATGGTTCCTTATATAATCTTGACCGTTTCAATGGTAATAAGTAAAGACATTCTGGAGTGGTGATACTTTGACGTGGTTGTCTCGAAGGGTTGCTACAGTTTTGGTTAAACATTATGTTCTTAATATTATGTGGTGTCTGGATGGTTTGGAAAGGTTTATCAGTTGCAAAGATATCTTCTATATTATTAAATAAAAAATCATTTTTACCCGCGCATAAAAATTCATTAGTATTAGCCTGTGCCGTAAATGTATGTTCAGGATATTCAAATAGATTATTTGATAATTGTTTTTTGTTTGCACTTTGCAAGACTTTACCAAAAGAATAGTTTGTAAGTTCAAAAAACTTGGGACTTGCAGTGTTTGGTGATAATTTAAATAAGGGCTTGTATGTTTCGTCATCTTGGTGATATATTGGTGATTTTAATCTGTTATAACCATAAATCACTGGGCGTTTTAATGTTTTATCACTGGGTGTTTCATATGACCAACTGGATTTAGGAATTATTAAATGTTGTATTTTTGGAAGAACATTTTCACTTGCTACCAGCTGTGGCTTAATTTTTGGTGAATGTAGTATTTCTTTTCCTTCTAAAGCATCATTTATGTTCGAAACTGCAACTTTAATTCTATTTAAACATTGTGCTTTTCGACTACGTAATGTTACCAAAGAAAGTTGTTCTTTTAAATTCTTACAAAAATAGCCAATGCTATCCTTTGGTTTGTATTCAAATTCACTATAAGTTAAGTATGGAATTTTATTTTTAGGATTCTTTTCTTCATTTTTATGCAACTCCTGTTCTGCTCTGAATTTAGAATAACACTCGTCTATTTCTCTAAACATACTTTTATTTTCTTCAATGATAGGCTGTGGTTGAGGTGGTGGAGTGTCTTCTTTGTATTCATGGTTGGAATCTAACTTCATATAGTAATCACTTACAGTCTTATACTGCTTTTGAGCAGTTTGACTTCGTGTAACCATATAGTTTGAAGTTCTCACTGTTTTAGATTGTGAACCTTGATCACACCTTGCATCAGGAGCATTTTGCAGTAAAGCATGTAAATCCTCATTTAAAAAATTACAACTCTCTTGATTCAGAGCATAAGCTAAACAATACATAGTATTTATGTAAATAATAACTAATTTATAAACTACATAAAACTTACTCTTTGCATTTTTTTGTACAGTCTTTGATTTTACACCTTGAGAGAAAAATCCAAGAGGCATCTACAAATAAATCAGTTAATTCCTACATGAACTAATTAATTATTCTAAATTTACTGTTAATCTTTCTGAAGTAAGTTTTTTGCGACTGTTATCCACATTTTCCTTATTTTCATACACTTTTGAGCAGGCTTTTGTAAAATTAGTTTGGCGACCCCTTTTTGGGCGTTTTTTAATTACCGCATCGCTTTGGTTCTTGCATTTATTATCAGGTTTTTTATTTGATGCGCGACGTCGTCCTTTAGACATCGTTTTAAATAGATTACTACTATTTACCTAAGTAAATTACAGCGTTAATTATTTTTGGTGCTCGAAATTATTTTGAATATGTCAAACAAAAGAAAATAAATTCTTTTTAATATAACATATAAAATCTATACAGCATGAGGATATTTCTTATACTAGATCTTGATTTTTATTTCGATAAAGATTATATAATATATCGATAATAAAAAAGCTAAATTCGTAGCTAAAATACAAAATTATAGCTTTTTGAAATCATTTCAAGATGCTATTGTTAAGGAATTATTCTTTTTGAACATTATGTGTAATCATTAAACGCGTATTACTAACATTTGTTATTTTTTTACTAAATGCTTTTAATATAAACTTGTTAATGCACTGCGTTTTAAAATTTTAATTACTTTAATTGATAATCTGATTCATGCAAATCAATTTGTTAAAATAACATCCCTTTCGTGGGAAATTGTTTATAATATGTGTGATCTCATTAATTTCTTTGTACATCTTTAAATGAGTCGCATTATGACTTGTAAATGAACTAGATATGTTTGAACCTATAAATACAAAAAGTGGGTAGAATTGCATCATTCAAATTTTAATATTCGATCATTCAATTTTTAATATTTAATTTTCGACATTCAATTTATAATATCTGAATTTTGTATTTAATTGTTTTATATTTGTACGAATTTTTAATATATTACGTTGACAAGATTTTGTCTTTATTTTGTTATGAACCCACATAACACTATCAAAGCTTACAGCAGTGAAAACTTCTATTACTTTTGGAATTATACTTCGTTTTTATAATATGTCGGATATTGTAAAACTACTGCAAAATCCATATTATTATTTTACAATCGATCTAAATTTCAAAATTTATTTATTTTATTTATTTGAGATTATAAGTACCAAGATAACCTGTATGATACCAAAGAGTATAATAGTACTCTTTGATGATATACATAGTTAATAATTAAAGTAGCAAATGTGGAATTCACTTTTGCCTTCCCTCATATATTGTGTATTTTATAAAAGCCTGTATTAAATTTCTTTAAGTTGTTAAGCATTTAACTAAGTAAGAACTGTATTTTTAAGAGCAATAAACTATTTAACTGTATGGGTTGACCCTGTCATAAAGCGTTCAGACCCTCCAGCTGCACAAAAACAAAAATACCAAATAGAAACACCCAAATCTTAGGAATTTAATATGTAGCAGGGCAGTTAGTTGTGAAAGAACAGTCGTAAGTGCGGGGTCGGTGTGCGTCGACCGCAAGAGGCCTCACGCGAAGTCGTAGTGTCAAAGTTGCCTTTTTGTGTTTTTTGTGGGGACCATTTAATGCAAATGCATATACTATTTTGGTTTAATCGATAGTTTGATTATTATTGTTGTTGTTGCTGTGGCCTTACTGTGTATTTGTGCCACCTTTTTGATTATTATTATTGTTATTGATGTTGTTGTTGTGGATAAGGCGTTACAGTGTGTAATTGCCGCTAATTGGTATCGTGTCACCCAGAGTGAATGGGGGGCGCTCGTTGCTTGAAGGGTTGTTACTATGTAGAAAAAGCACTAGTACAATCGCTAAAATTAACCGCATAGATAGCTATCTGCTTGGGGATGCACGATTAGGCGGGATCGTGTAAGTCTACCTCGACCTGGAGGACAGTAAGTGAGTCCTGCCAGTGGTCCGGGTTGGTACAGCCCGGGCAGCGACCGCAGGGGCGCTCGAACCCCTGTATGTGCCTGCACTGCTATCCTACAGGAGGCGCGGACTCCGGGGACTTGAGTGCTATGACGGTGGTAACACCTGGTCGTCCAACGCGTCAGTTGGATGGCATCACAACACGATAAGTGCTTGTTACAGGTCACCATGATCCAGGCGGTGCACTGAAGATGACGGCCAACAACACCAGGATACGATCTTCTAGACGCGACAAGGGACGCTGCTGACCAACCCCTCTCACTGCTGTAAGTTTTCAGTGACGTGTTTACTTGGTAAGAAACTAATGCATGAAACCTTTTTTTTAAAGGAGGGAGTTTTTGTATATGGTCCTCTATCCCTACACTTAAAAGGCAACTCAATGAGGCGTGAAGTCGACCGACCCCGGAGCAGAGCAAGCATCCACACGGTTTAAAAGGCCCCTTTAAGTATATTTGAGATTTATTGCTACGCATGTTATACTTTACCTTCTTAATGTGGTTTTTGTGGAACTTTTAAATAAATACAAGCGTTTAAATTTATGAAAAAAAATCTGTTTCGTTTTGTGTTCTACACAGGTGAAAAATTAATTTACCATTTATAAAGTCGCATCGAAAATCTGGCACAGGGCACCGATTGACTTAGAGCCGGTCCTGATGAATTCCAATCACGAAAAATTCTATTAATAAAAAAAGAACTGCTTACATCTAGATTTCTTTAAGGATTTTATAAAATGTCTAGAACGAATAAGCCAAAAATGTAAAACAGTTGGTATTTTATTAACTTTTATATTCTGGTCGTATTAATTGTCATTTTATAAAATAACTGAAATAGTCAGACCGACTAAAATAATGCGAATTTCACCGTGGCTTTGCAGTATATAAAATGTTGACTTTTGCTATCTGGCTGCGACATATACGCTTTAGAGTGACTATAGTAGATAAGAAACGGTTGACGCATGTAGCTTTTAGTGGACGGGGTTTCATAAAAAAGGGGAACTTCTTTGAAGCCAGAAATTGTGAATACTCAAACGAGGAGATTTTTCAAAAAGTGGTCTGAAGATATTGAAGAAAAACACGATTGTCGCGGTTTCTATTGAAAATTGAAAAAACTAGTTTGAGGTTGATTATCTGGTGACCACACTGTTGGCCCAACAGTAAAACATATCGTCAGCAACAATTATAAATGTTATACATCTCCAGATTTGGAAACGTCGGTTGTAGCTGATATGGTCATCCTTTCTTCCGCCATTTTGATACAGTTTGGCAAAGCCAGTTGATTGTGAAACAAAGTACCGACATCAAATAAAAGACGATCGCAAATTGAGCTCATTAACGATTTTCTCTCCACTAGAGACGCTGTTGATCTACGTTAGACAAAGCAACTTGATCCTGATACAAAGTACCGACACTAAACAAAAAACCAATTGAAATTGAGCTCAATAACGATTTTCTCTCCGCTGGAGACACTGTTAATCTACGTTAAATTTGACAAGTCTAAATGTCAGTTTATAAGTTTGAAGTTATTGAAACTTAAATTTTAGGAAAATTAATAAATAATGCGTTTTCGGAAACTTAACTTGTATTTCTGATCTGATAATACAAATTACATGATATAGTTATTTGGGTTAACTCGATTTATTCAGAAACGGTTGCGCAACCCTACAAAATCTGTTTTACAGCAATTTATAAAAAAATAATTTTGAAAGTGATGAAGATGACCACCAGGTAATAGAAGTGGAACAACAGCGCCTTTAGCCGAGAGAAAATCGCTATTGAGCTCAATTTGCGATCGTCTTTTGTTTGGTGTCGGTACTTTGTATCACAATCAACTGGCTTTGACGTTAGATTTGACATTTAAACGTCAGTTTATAAGTTTGAGGTTATTAAAATTTAAATTCTAGAAAAAAGTAATTATTAATGCCTTGTCTTGCGTTTTATCTATTATTTGTAAAGCTTATATGAGCAAGTGCACATTTTCTATTTCCTCGTTGTCATTTTCATCACTTTCACAATTATATTTTTTATAAATTATTGTATAACAGATTTCGTAGTGGTTGCGCGATGGTTTCTGAATAAATCTAGTTAATCCAAATAACTCTATCATGTAATTTGTATGATAAGATCAAAAATACACGTTTAGTCTCCGAAAACGCATTATTTATTACATTTTTATAAAATTTAAATTTTAATAACCTCACAATTTTGAAGAAAAACGACCTCAAAATTTCACAATATTAAATTAAATTGTCAAGAAATACGACGTATATCTCCAGAAGTTATTGACAAAATTCAAAGAAAATTTATTCGTCGTCTTGGCTACTGTCATGTTGCTAACGGTGCACAATTTGAACATTTAATTTAGTTGTTTTTTGAATTTTGCATTATCAGTAAATTTAATACCGTGAAATCTTGAGGTCGTTTTTCTTCAAAATTTCCTTATGTGACCTATACCCATAATTATCTTACCGTATGTAAAAAAATGCGCTCTTTTAAATGCCGTAATAAAATATAGGGGTTGCCATTAAAAAAATATCGTTGACGTCATATCTCCTACATGACTCACTGTATAAATATTTCTTGTTAAAAAAATGGGCATTTAAAAATAAAAATCGACGGGTCCGAGCATTTTTCCTAAAAGTTTGTTCCTCAATTTTTAAAGAATTTATGCACTACTTTACGAAAGCACTGTATAGGGTGCCAATGAGAAGTGGATACAGTCCGTCATTTGCTTAAACTTTGAAATATAGCCCAGTTTTTTATTATAGAATTCAAAATAGGCTTTGATTTCACCACATTTTTACAGTGTACAACAAACAAACAGCAAATTCAGGTTTACAAACTAAAAAGCAAAAATCACCACATACATATATTGATAACTTATGTTTATTTAAAAAACTACACAAATGACAGACACCTTTAACCTATAAATATTTATTTAGTAACTTTTACTGAAACCTTAAAGTACACTGTTACAAAAGTATCATGTCAAGGCCTACTCTGAATTCTACAACTTAGGATAGGTATTGATCACTCATCATTGATTCCATATTTCAACTAAGTGGAATACTCAATGTCGTTTCCGGCTTTAGCAGAAGTTGTATCAATTTTATTTCTTTAAATAATACTCTGTGTATATTTTTTAATAATCTGATTCTGCTTCAAATTGTGTTTCCGTTGGTAAGTCATTTGTTTTAAGATAACCTCAAAAATGCATCTTTTTAAAAATTCTTCTATAAACCGCCAATAATAGTTGCTTAATTCTTTCTATTACCAATACGACTTCTCGATAAAAAGGTTAACATTAAAAACTACGTTTGTTTTACTTTCCTGCTCAATTTCCTGAGAAAAAGTCGATGCTAATTCATTTTTTTAAACAACACCCCCTCCCAGTTTTATTATCCCTAACAAAACTCAGTCTTATTCTCTTTCTAAGACAAGAAGCACATCCCTATTATTAATTGAAATGAAGGTTATGATTGGAATTGATCAAAAACAAAGTGAAAATTAAAATGATGAAATCTTCTGCAACTTTATAACAAAAAACTACAACTTTATAACAAAAAAGTGTCAAAAAACAGGAGCGAAAGGGACAGCAAAGGTTTAGGAAAATCCTGGCGGCTCTCACCGTGGTTTAGAAAGCGAAATCGTAAAATCTCCATTTCGAAAGGTGATTTACAGATTTTAGCGATTAAGAAAGTAATGAAGTAAATAATGATTTTACCCCCAGTTTCACTGGAAAAAATGACATTGATTCACCAAGAAAATTTCTATTTTCTGTCGGCTCCATTCATTCTTAGTGCCATTATTTAAAATTTGTTTTTTGTGATCAGAATGAAACCGTATCGCGGTCGCCTTTGCAATAAAAAACGTAGGGCGTAAATTAAGATTGATGTGTACTTGTTAACTGTCAAAGTCAAATACTTTTTTAAGTTTGTTTATAGTTGCTTTTTTGATTTGAAGTTTAGCGTAATTAAAAAAAATAGTGTTATAAGAACAAAAAATTTATTTACTTATTATAAGCATATTTTCGTAATGGTAAATTTGAAGATGGTGAGTGTTTCTCATTCTCATAAAGTAACCACAAAATTTGACAGCTAAGATTGTCATTTATTAAAGAGTGCTTGTAGCTAAAATATATCAAACGCCAACGTACTTACGTTTTTCGTTTCAAAGGCCACCGCGATACGGTTTCTTTCTGATCGCTCTGTACAATGAACGTAAGATCTAACGGAATAAAATCTTTCATACTGGTTGTCACCAGGAATCTCGCTTGTAAGGACAATGCTAAGTGTATGTATTGTACTGTAATAAAATGTGTCTACCGTTTCTGTACACGGTTTTGCGTTTGATGACCCTATTTGGGGAGGAGAGTTAGGAAGGGGCCAGCACATACAGTAATACCCTACTTACGCTACCCCGACTTACGCGAATTCGCATTTACGCGGTTTTTAAATTTTCTTGTCGATTCGTCTTTTGTTGACAGAAGGCCTCAGTTCAATTGAAAAAGGATTACAAATTTTGGAAAACGTAGACTCCAACGAGGAAATTTTGCGTGAGAAGAGAAAAATCTTTGATCCGTCAGACGACTTTGTTAAATTTTATGAAGCCTTCTACGTCAAAATAACTTCGGTTTATGTTTTTGCAATTCATAATAATATAATTTGTTGTATTATCTAAGATTTTATTACAAATTTTTCTTCTAAATTATTGTTTTCTTTAGCCTCCGGTCCCAATTAAACATAATTTCTATGTATTTATATGCAAAATTGTACCCAATTTACGCGGTTATTGCTCGGTCCCACCTATCGCGTAAGTGTGGGGTATTACTGTACCTCTAAAAGAAATTGCTACGCCACTGCAAAAATTATAAAATTCTTTATTTTCAGAACTAAAAACGGATTTGACAAAACAGAGTATTGTTAAAATATGTGATTTTTTTTCCTTTTTACAGAAAAGGAACATTAAACGTAGATGAGGATTGCAAAAGAAATTAATATTTTCTGTGTTGCAATATTAGAAAAACGAATAAACCACCTTAAAACGTGAAAAAATTTGGTAAATTCTCTACTGATACGATACTTTTTGTACGGTGGTTACTACAATGTTTCTATTACTCCAGAGAAGTTTATACGAGGGTGATCTGAAAAGTTTCCGACCTCAACGTGAAGATGGCAGCACTCGTAAATAAAAGCTACTGAATTTCGTTGTTCATCTGTTGACAGTTACTCACCAAAGTTTCAGCCATTTTGGACGCGCAGTTTTTATGTAACAGTCGTTTGAGTGAGTTGATGTGAGTTTTTTTGTGAAAATGGACAAAATCGAGTATCGAGCTGTCATTAAATATTTGTTTTTGAAAGGCAATACGCCTTCGCAAATAAAAGATGAGTTGGATTCTGTGTATGGGGACTCTGCACCATCATTTACCACAGTGAAATTTTGGGCTGCTGAATTTAAACGTGGCCGTAAGAGCTTGGGAGACGATGAACGTTCGGGACGTCCAAAAACTGCAACTACCGACGAAAACATCGCCAAAGTTCACCAAATGGTGCTAGACGACCGCCGAATTAAAGTGATAGAGATAGCAGAGGTTATGAACATGTCAAAAGAACGTGTTTGTCACATATTAAATCAACATTTAGGCATGAGAAAGCTGTCCGCGCGTTGGGTGCCGCGTTTGCTCACGTTAGACCAAAAACGTGTTCGAATGAATATTTCCAACGCTCTTTTGGCGCAGTTTAGGCGAAATAAATCCGAGTTTTGGCGCCGATTAATTACTGTAGATGAAACTTGGATACACCATTATACGCCCGAAACAAAAATACAGTCCAAACAGTGGACTGCAAAGGGGGAATCGGCACCAAAAAAAGCAAAAACTGTTTTATTTTAAGCGATTATCTTCAAAAAGGAAAAACCATTACAGGAGCATATTATGCATCATTACTTGACAAGCTGAAGGCAGAACTTGCGAAAAAACGGCCACATTTGCAGAAAAAGAAAATCCTGTTTCACCAAGACAACGCACCGTCTCACACCTCAGCGGTTGCCATGGCGAAAATTCACGAATTACGGTTTGTACTGCTTGACCATCCGCCTTACTCACCAGATCTAGCCCCAAGCGACTTCTTTTTGTTCCGTCATCTAAAAATTGCGCTCGGAGGACAAAGCTTTTCGTCAAATGAAGAGGCAATCACCTTCGTGAACAATTAGTTTGCAGAGAAAAATGCGGAGTACTGTATGGACGGGTTACAGAGATGGGAGCATCGCTGGGAGAAGTGTGTAGAGTTACAATAAGACTATGTTGAAAAATAAAAAAAAATTTTCAGAAAAAATGTCTTGTATCTTTGTTAGGTCGGAAACTTTTCAGACCACCCTCGTAGTATAGATTACAGAGTTTGAAAAGTTTTGAAAAACTCGCTTTTGCTAAGAAACTACGCATTATATAAAAAAATGTACTAGCAAATTTTGCCAGATTAGTTGTAGATTCCGTGAGTTTCCTAAATTTACTAAGGTCCAGTTTTTACAACCGTTGGTTAAGTTTAACTAGAGGATTATTGCCATGGATACAACTGTTGTATTTTTCATAATTATCGTGTCTATGGCAATAATCCCCTAATAGTTAAACTAATTTAACGATTGGAAAAGTGAGCTCAAATAGAAAAATTACGGTTTGCATCTCCTGACCACCCTTATATAATAAGTATGTTTAGTTAGAATTTCCGTAATTACTTCTAAGCATTAGAAACTAAAGTTTTTTTTTAAATGAATGTACACCAGCTTTGTTAATTATACCGGGGCTGGTTGAAAAGTTGGATGTAATTAATCATTAAAAACTAATGGTACAATCTTTTTGGTTGAAATAAGCAGCAATTAGGGACTAATAATATTCATGAAAATATATAGTGTGCTTCATTTAGAATGTAAACGTTTATGTCATTTCTGACAGAATCGGAAGTTCAGTGAATAAATGATTAATCGAATTTGATAATTGAGGTTGTCCCAATAATTTTTTTGTAGCAAGCATATTTTTCGCGTCTTTTCCAATAACTTATTATTAAATCTAATTCAATGATCATCTTTGATTATACAATCCGTCCTTTATCTATATTTGAATTCGAAGAAAACGGTCATTGGGATGATATATTCTGTTTTATAGAATATCGTAAAGACTGTGTCGTATTGGAGGGGATATGTATATTATGTCGCATATAACTATAAAAATAAAATTTAAAAAACATATGTAAATGTCAATTCAGGAAATACTGCTCGTATACTTGAGGTCTCTGCCCCGAAAGAATGATTTTGAAAATTTCTGTAATGTTCAAAATGTTCTTCTTTTGGTTAGAGTCTCTCTGTCAATTCAAGCACATTTCTCAATAATTCGTTTCCGTAGGGTCAAAATCGACTTGTTGAAGTTCGTAACTATGATTCTAGGTAGCTTCATTAAAAGAAGTTCAAAGGAGTTAGATCTGGCGATCTTGTTGCCTATTCTTTGGATTCATGGTGCCTAATTCATTTAGATAATTCTTTACTTGTAGCGAGTAATGAAAAGCAGCCCTGTCTTGCTGAAAAATATGTCTCCAATAAACTCTTACGGATTATTTTCAACAATGTCCACTATTAAAAGTCAAAGAAATAAAAAATTTTAATTTTTGTAAATTTATAAATAAATTTGTTATTCGAGATAAATTTACCTTAAAGTTTATTTTTAAATTTCTCGAAAACTACCTAACCAAATTTTAGTTTCCTTACACTGTTGAATAGATAATTCGAAACTCTTTCAAACGAGGTACACTCGATTTCCTTGCAATTAAAAAGAGTTGAAGGGCTAGTTGTAATGTGGACAGGGTCGAAAATGGAAATGATATTATTATTATTAAATTAAATGTTTTGAGTAATTCAGAAATCGACGTATGCTAGGGCTTTTCTTTTTTATTATTATTATTAACATATTTGAATTTTATAAGTCAATCTTTGTTTTTGTTTTATTCATAACATAATTTAGCAATACAGCACTGTGTAGAAATATTCTAAACCGCTGTAAAGTGTTAATTTATCACAAACCTTATAAAATCTGTTTGCTTTTTAGTTTCGTTTTGCTACATTGCAAAAGGATATTTTATAAGAAGAAGCCAGAAGTTTGTTAAAGCCATGCCTGTAACCAACTATTTTTAGCACACTATATGATGCACAGAACCTGCATAAAAATTATATTTTTCATAAAGGCTGATGTATGTAATGGCTTTTATGGTACGTCAAAGTTGCACATGTGCTCTTCAGAATGAAGAACTTAGTTTTATAAAATGGAAACGATTGTTAAGAAGACCATTCTCGTGGAATTAATTTTGTTGTCTACTTTATTTTTGCTCGATTGTATTTTATTTTGAATAAATGTATAGAATGCTATTTTAGTTTAATTTCTGAGTTAGATTGGACATTTCTCTGAAAGCGAAAGCTGTCTGTACACAAGTTTTGCAGAAGTAGGAATTTTTGGATCATAATGATGTATATATGCTTACTGCAATATATACATCTGCTAAACAGAAGCAACAGTTAAGTTTCTGAGAAACAGATAAAATGCAAATTTAGAGAATACTTTTCTCAAAAGCAAGATAGAGCTTTCTTAATGAAAATATTTTCCAGTTTTTGACTCATTGTACTACTAAAAAATAATTAATTATAATTTTAATATGTTATATAAATTTGATCATATGTTATACCTATTATATAAAGTTTGGAGACGCCACTGTGGGTAACACAGGGTGGTAGAGATCTATTTCGCGCGCGTACAAAACATCCCCAAACCAGAGAAAATCAATAAAGCCTGGGTGAATATAATCCCCCGTTTACCGCTGATTATAACGAATTATGCTAAAATTATTAGTAAAAATATATATTTATTTACAAGTGATGTGCAATAATTAATTTATTGAAAGAAAAAAATTAGTGCAATAATATGAGGTTGTTACGCGCAAATTATTTTATCCGTTTAAAAATGTTGGTGTGCATTTTCAGCTAAGTTAAAAATAGAGAGCTGAAAAGATTTCTACAAATTTAATTAGTAAATTATTTTATTACAACGTTATGGTAGTATTAACTGATGTTCAAGCTCAATTATAAAACATTACAATAAAAAATATTTTTAAATATTCTAAAGCAAACATAATTTTTAAAAAATCAATAAGCGTAATAATGAATATTTGAAAAATTAATTTTCAAAATGCGTTACATATTAATTAACGAAATAATAGTGTTATCGTCTTTGCTGGCGACTTGTCAGTTACAAAAGCCAAATGTAGATAGTAGAAGACACGATGTATATATTGCAGGATTCTTTCCATTTGGTAAAGGTGTAGAAAATGCAAACACAGGTATGAAACTTGCTGAAATTAACACCTTATCAGTGTTAAAAATGGATTTTTGAGTGTTTTAGGACGAGGCGTAATGCCAAGCGTAAAACTGGCGTTAGATCATGTGAATGAACATTCAACAATTTTGAGAAATTACAGGTTACACATGTGGTGGAATGATACTATGGTAAGAGATTTTCTAAGTGTCAATGTTATTGAATTTTAATTACTACCGATTATGATTGTAGTGTAATGCAGCAGTGGGTGTCAAAGCATTTTTTGATATGATGCACAGTGGACCGCACAAGTTGATGTTATTTGGAGCTGCTTGCACACATGTAACAGACCCAATAGCTAAAGCATCGAAGCATTGGCATTTAACACAGGTATGTAATCACATTAAATAATTAGATATTTGAGAAACCCATTTCTGGATTAACAAATAACAAAGATATTAATGCAGGAGTGTATAATGTAGAACTTTTTGAAAAAGCAAGCATGTGTATAGTATACTACTTATATTAATTTGCTGTCGTTAAAATATTCCCCGCCTATTTTTCAAGGCATATGGTCTTAGTTTCTTCATCTGAGAGAAATCTGAAGTGTCATTTGAAGAAAATTGCAAGGCAAACGCTGACCTTTTAGGCTATTGAACTCCCTATAATCATTGCTGTTTTTTATTGCATCTTGCCTTTTTTATGTTATACTTTGCTGATCTGTTTCGTTCAAGCGTTTTATATCTAAACGTTTTACCTGTTTTTGCTACATCATTGTACTGTTACCTCTAACCGAACATTTTATTTTACTCTACTAATACCAATGCTTTTATTTCATCAATCATTTTACAGTAAAACGATTTCAAGCAATTTCCAGCACTTTATTCTTTTCTTGGACTAACTACATGTCACTAGAGAAATATGAACATTTAGTGGATCACACATAGCGATTCCACAATTACGCTGTTAAATTTTTAATGCTTTCAGTAATCGAATTCCTGAATTATCTTTTCAATGAGCACTTTTCTTTGATATTATAATAAACACAAACACAATATAGTCTACTGCTAATCATTCTTCAATATTACACCTGTTAACCTGTAAAATTCATCGAGTAAGTCTGCATTAGATATGATTTATTATTTAGCCATATCATTATGCCCTAAGTTCTAACCTTACTGACCTACATAATTTACACTACAAACTACTGTAATACTCTTGCTAACTAACTTAAAGCAGATGCATCGTTTTCTGACATTTACATTTTCCGAAACCTCAATTAAACTGTATTTCTAGAAAAAATAGGATCGTTTTTGCCAAATTTATTGTTTGTTAGAAATTGTAAAAATAAGAGAACTTAACATTCATTTTGAGTTTTGAGAATTCCGAGATAATCTGAAGTTTACACAAGAATTGGACATCTCACGAAAAAATTCAATTATCTTCACTAAACGAAAATTACAGAATTATTTAGTTTTTTAATCATCTAATGTACTGTTTTATGAAAATTCTCGTTTTTTTTTAATAACTCTGGTTGTTTTCGGCATATTGAAATATGGAAATAAAACTTGGACACTTTGTATATTGCAAATGTGTATTTATGGAAGATCTTGATCAAGAAAATTGATCTATGGAATTAAGCACATGGATAATGATTGGTCTAGATTTTTCCTGAAAAAAGCAAGTATTTTATTTTCCATTGTCAAACTCAATAAAAGAATTCAGAAAACAAAAATGAATTTCTCAATATTTCTACATTCAACAAGAATAGAAAATTCAGTCCTTTCTCAGGTCTACGGAGAAAAGTTCACAAATTGCTTAATTGCTTCAGGGTAGGGTATATACTAAATTATGAATCCGTCCGTTGCCGGTTTAATTTAATTTTTTTTTGAAATAATCGATCAGAGGGATGCTGCCTGATATACGACCTTTCAATAACAGTTTCTAGCTGCTTCCATTTGACCTGTTCATTATTTGACTAGACCTACCGTATGCAGAAAAGTTTTCTTTTTGTTTTCCAGACAAGCCGTTTCAAATATATTTCTTATTCTTACGCAATCTGACTTTATGCTATGTTTTCATGAGAATAATTTGTTTTTATATGTTTATACTATCCTCACTTGAAATATTTTTTTTGAAAGTTTTGAAATTTATAGATATACTCGTAATTAAACAACACAGAAACAACAACAATCTCAAACAACTCTATACAAAACAGTCAAAACCACTATTTAAATGTAAACCCGATATGCGATCATGATTTTGTGCTTTCAAGTGGGCAAACGTAAGAGGTAAATCCTCTAAAGCTCGAACGCTTTCATCCTTTCATATAACGTTTCCGTGACAGCTATATAAAGTTTTCCAAATTCTTTAAAGTAATGCCACAAAAGCTTTTCATTTTAGACGAAAGAAAGTTATAATTTAATGGAAGCTTTTAGGTTTCAACTGTAGTGTAACTAACAATGAGTGGGTGTGCGATGAAACGAATTGAGTTTTCGAGTAGGATACGTTCAAAAATTAAAATTCTGTAAACTTAAAGATAGGAAAAAAATTTTGTATACTTAAAGATAAGAAATAAACTTTAAACTAATAAATTTGAACTGATAAAAATAAATCTAATCATTCCAATAAAAATGATTAGAAATGAAATGGTAGTATTGACGTCATAGTGGAGCCTTCACGTGTTTCATTATATTTGTCTCTTACTGAAATTTTTACATTTGCTCAATTATGTTCTTCTTAATTGCGACTTTCCTCGTTTTTTCTTCAACCTAGGGCCAAATTTACGTATTGGCTAAATATAAGCCACAGGTTAACGTCTCATATTACGACGGCATAAATAATATTTGAAATTATTTTTGTAATGAATTTTTGATTTTGATTATTATTGTCAGTTACCGCTCCTTCAAACTGCAATTAATTAGCTATAGTGTTAGGGATCCTCACGCAAGTTTTGGCGACTATCTATAGGGTGTTCCCGGTTTATGTGTTAAACTTCTGGAGATGATAGATCGTCAAAAACAAGTCTACTTTGCTTGCTTGCTTATATCTAAAAACGCGTACATCTTGAGATACAGGGTGTTAAAGTTTTGCTAAAAATTCTTTCTTTTCTTAATATCCCAAAGACAACTTGAGGTATTGAGCTGAAATTCTCTGTATGGTCTTTACTAGAAGATATCTATTTTCCACAATCTTACATGATTAATTTTCTTACCATCGGCGGAGATGTGCAGGAGGCTCACATACTTTACAAAAAAATATGTTACATTACTAATCTGGTTAGTTTGAGTACTTTTGTAAACTACATTTTATTCCATGCCAAAAACTGTTCTCACAAAACGTTTTAATAGCTGTTTTACAGAAATGACAGCAGTAATTGCAAATATCTGTATACGATTTTGCTTAGAAAAGATAATTTCAGGTCTCTGCCTTTCATATTTCTTGGCATTTGTTTTAGATTCAAAACATTTAGCTTTAAAATTTGCATACCTTAAGGGTTCGTGGTAGATTCTTTTAGCGTTTACTATAAGACTTAAAAGAAAATTATCACATTTACTTTTTTTTAATAAGCAAGCCAGAAACACACACGAATTGCGGCATTGAAAACCTAGACATCTGAAACTTTAGTTATAGTATAACGGTAGCATTTGAATGTTCCAAGTAATATTAAGCTAAGAGGCGTGGTTCACATGTTAATCATACAAGGTATATTGGCAATATTCTACCATCTGATAACAGAGCAGTAGTAGTAGTTAGTGGAAATACCTTTTGATTTCTTAAATCGTCTCGCTTCGGTAACAAAATTCTTGAGTCGTGTTCTTTCGTAACGTTTTCCTATTGTCAAACTAACAATCGGGGTTTGCCTTAAACTCAATAGAGGCGAAAAAATTTAGATAGATTCTATTTTGATAGAGTGTTTTAATATAGAGCTGAGGCTCCTGGTTATAAAACAGGTTGTCTATAAAATGGGAGAACATACTTCACCGACAGATGCTATGCCTTAAAATAAGAAAGAAGTTTTGATAAACATGATGAAACTCATCATAAATGAGGCAATATTAAATCTACCAACTCATGCACACAATGAATGCAAAAAACCTTTCCATTAGGATAGTTAACAAAATGTCAGAAAAAGAATGAAGTATCTGGGAAGGAAAGAATTACTTCAATGCTCTACTATCGATGTAATACTCGAAACGTAAAGAAGGTTAGAGAAGGATCCAAATTACATCAATGTCTACCTTAGAAATGCAGCATATACAGGGTGTTTCCTAATGATGGTAAAAGATTTTAATAGATGATTCCTGAACCAACTATAAGTAAAAAAGTTCATATAAACAAGTGTTCTAAAATGCACCCCTTCCGAGATACAGGGCGTAATACGTAATACCGCCGGGATTTTTGACAGAGTACGTCAGTCGCAAATCAGAAGACTTCAGGCTTGCATAACAGCTACAGGTGGCCACTTTAATGGCGAAATTAAATACTCACCCCTTGTGCATAATAAAAAATTTTATTTTAATAGCTGGTAAAATGTACGAAACTCTGTTAATACAAGGAAATCTGCGTTTCAAATTATCTCGAGAACGTGTAAAGGAAAAAACCGGAAAAAGAGGCCTAATGCCCGTTACGGAATTTCGGAAGATGTTCAATCTCGTAGCTCGAAGCCAAAGACTGGGGGGGGGGTTCAATCTCAACTTACCTTTAAAACAAAAGGAACAGCTTTCAAATTTACTAAAACTAAACTACTAAACTACTAAAACTACTAACTCAAAGATGGTGAAATCCTAAGGGCGCCAGAAGCTGAAGGTCAAAACACTATGCCAGCCCATGCAGCTTTTCGCAGACCGACACTCTGTATAAATGTGTTATAAATATTACCACCCTGTATATAGGTACACTTAAGTCGACAGGTAGGGCGATAGGTATGTATAACCCTGGACGTACTTACAAAAAAATGTGCTTTCCCAATAGACTTACCCGGGGAAAGCTATCAGCTTATTTACTGTAAAACTAAACAAATAAATAGCACCTTCTTTATGGCAAGATTGGAGAACTATTATCAAATAAACACAAGATGGTTACGTCAATCAATTTCTTCGGTTAGCAACATTGACTCCTGCAAGTGGGTTTTCTCCACCTATTGTCTTTAATCTTAACAAACTACCAAAATTACTATCAATTAATTCTATTCCTCTTTCCCAGGACTGGCTCACAATCAGTTCACAGAAGTTTACATATCCCGAAAATCTTACAGGCACAAACAGAGACACAATAAAACTAAACAATGTTATACAATATCTGTTTATTCTTGTCCTGATAGAATGCAAAAAAGAAAGAGAAAAAAATGTAAATATATAGCTAAACAAACAATATAGGCGACAATAATAATTCAGTAAATTATCCATACATTTGCATAGCTTTACTCTAGTTCTCCATTCTTTACCATACAACAGGTGTGACACAAACAATGGTCTTTAAGACTTAATAAAATTCTACTATGGCTTCCGTACGTCCAAAGTTGTTAGAAACGAATTAAAGAAGTCATGTACTCTTATACAAGCAAAGCATGTCTAGCACAATCCCGAATTACTCTTTCGGTCACAAACTTAGCAAGCAAATTGCTCACACAACAAGAAAGTTATCACGGCTAATATGCCGAACTTAATTACGAGACCATACAATATCTAGTCCGTCAAGGCGAAGTTTTTCTGGAATTTTTTACAAGACCTCTCTTGCATAATAAAATTCCTAACACCAAAAAGTAAAACTGCACAAAAAGAACTCGTAATAAGCAGAAGTTAGCGCGCTTGCTATCGATGTTTACAGGACGACGATCGAAGGACATTGTCCCGTCTCGGGCCGCCTCGCCTAGCGGTGGTTACCCTCTCACGTGACGACTAGAACTAACACAAACCCCTTTCACACTAACAAAGATTAAAATACATGGGACCTGCTATTGGGAAAGAGGGATTTTACGAGCCAACTCGGCGGTGTAAATGGTACTTCCGTACCGCCACAAGGGAAAAATAATTTCTCGGAACTCTTTGTCGGTCTCAGCGACGGCAAAATCCTGTCGAAACATGAAATATCAGACCTCGACGCAGAAATATAATTTTATAAAGTAAAATAAACGTCCTAATAAATGAATTTCTATTCAATAAAATAAACCAATATAAATGTTATAATAAAAAGGAAAGGAATAAACATCTGCTTTCAAATTAAATTAAGATAGAAGTCGAAGGTTTACGCATTAATTCAAAATAACATTACAAACGGTGCGTTTTAGGAGACAAATACAAGAATACTTTTTTATCCTAAATTAAATAGAAAAGTGGGAAATGTTACCAGATCTTGGGAAAAATACAGTGGCGTAGGCTTTATCCGGAGAGAAAGTAAAGAACCCCCCTGTATTTTTCATCAATTGTCATCCTATCAAGTTTACAATAACATGATATAAGCTTAGGCTAAAACTAAAAAGCTAATTATAACACCTAGCAAAAATATAACGAAAAACTAATTTTTTTCTATAAATTTTAACTTGTAAGACTGACAAATACATCATCAGAGTTTCCCAAAGTGTGTTCCACACAAAACTGGTGTTTCGTGATAATTTGGTAGAAGATACCAGTTTTTCTAAGTTAATATGCAATACGCCATATCTTGTTATGTTTTTTTTGACAAAGAATAAGATTTTCTCTATAACTATTAACCTTTTTTATTTTCGTTGTGAGAATATGATGTGGATTATTATTATAAAGTATATTATATATATCAAAGAGATGATGATGAGATCAAAGGGCTTGTTTATATGTGTTATACGGAATTTCAAACTTTGAGACCTTAACAAACTTAAACGCAACAGAATATGCACTTTGGAAATGTCTGACTAATAATAAGAGTAAGCATGTCATAATCTTGGTGGGTTGTGTGTGTAGCAACCTACACCAACCGGTCAAACGTATAATGAATTTGTTATCTAATAGCAGTAGAAGACTTTTTATTGGTTTTTGGATCTCGAAATCATCTCAGTCTTTTTGGTCTTTTTATTAGAATTGGTGAAGACAAACAAAAAGCCGTTGTCTGTTGATTAGCTATTATTAGCTATTAGTGGATAATGGAAGAAACTACACGATCCGATTTTATTGATTTGTGCAAGATGTGACAATGGTCTTCCAATAATTACTTTGGATTATCTGCTAATCCTTTGTATGATTAGTCAGCCCCATATACGACAAATAAGTATTGAATTGCAGTGTCAAATAGGTACTTTAGGCACAAAAGGCAAATCCTGGCGGCAACAGCTAAGAGGTATCGCGAGATATGCTGTAGTTTCACTAAACGCTACTTCCGATTTTACACACGGAGTCATCACGTACCTTGGTACCGATGCTTACTAACAGTTGGCCATTCAGTTATTCTACAGTCTTTGAGTAATATTATATTACACTGTGTAGGTGATTTGACAATGACTTTCATTCACAAACATGTTCTGCGGTCAAAAGGCTTTGGTAAATCCTAACGGATCGCTTGGAATTAATTTCTGTAACTGCTGTCATTTATTCTTAATTGTTAGGTATTCAATTTTCAGAACCAACTTTGCTCAAAACTACTCTCAATAAAACTCTCGCAATAGCTTTGCTTAATAAGATAGCTCTACATTGTTGGAAAGCCCAAACAGATGTTGATTTAAAAATATCATGAAAGATTATTATGACTTTTAATTTGCGCGACTTCAAACCATACAGTTTTAACTTTTCTTTTCCATACTTAGTAATACTGTGCTGAAAACTGAGTGTGTGTACTATGAACCATTATAGAGAAATAAACTGCACTACGTCGTTGTCAAGTACAAACCTCGTAAGCCGCAATGTTTCAAAAACACGAGATTTTCATTCCTTTAAAGTAGAAACATACAATAATACAAAAAAGTTGAAAATTAACAAAATGGCTTACCAAGTTTGTAGTACTTGACAATGACGACAGTAGTAACATTTAATAATTATTAAATCTGGAATAATAAAAAGGAAAATAGAAACGCATCTTGTTTCATTGACACTCAGTCAGTATAGTACATAATTTCCTATTCTTAGCGTTAAAACCGTTATTTTGCATTGAGTTTTAAACCATTTGTCTAAGGAGCTAATGGAACTTTTGCCTTATTCCACTTCTGCTATAAAGTAATGTAAAAAATATTTCTATTTTGCAGTTGTCATACGCAGATACTCATCCGATGTTTACGAGAGAAAATTTTCCGAACTTCTTTCGCATAGTGCCATCCGAAAACGCATTTAACTCACCACGACTTTCATTATTAAATGAATTTAATTGGACGAGAGTAGGGACTATTTATCAAAACGAACCCCGATATTCTTTAGCGCATAATAGGTTTGACTGCAGATACTATGGATCGTTTTGAAATTTTCATTCAAATGCTTTTTAGACTAGTGGCCGATTTAGATACTCAAAACTACCAAGTCGTCGAAACTCAAAGTTTTACCAACGAAGTGAACTCAGCGTTAACGAAATTAAAAGAAAAAGATACTAGAATTATTCTTGGTAAGTGTGACGAAATACTGTTGAGACTTTCTTTTATACCTTTTGTTGCTATTTTAGGTAATTTTAACGAATATTGGGCAAGAAAGATATTTTGCGAAGCTTACAAATTAGAAATGTATGGTCGTAAATATCAGTGGATAATAATGGGAACATATGGTGAATATTGGTGGCGAAAATGGGATCCAGATTCTAACTGTACGGAAGATGAAATAGAAACTGCTTTAGAGCAAACTATTCTTACAGATCTACTGCCATTATCTACAAGCGGAGAAATCACAGTATCTGGTATTGTAAGTAATCAATAACAGATTATTTGATATGTACACTAATGGATATAATGATGCTGCTTACAGACAGCTGAAGAATACAGTACGGAATATGATTCTAGAAGAGGTAGGGAATATTCACGATTTCATGGTTATACTTACGATGGTATATGGGCAGTCGCATTAGCTATTCAGCATGTGGCTCACAAAATACGATTCTTTAGACGTAATCAAACAGTCATTGACTTTAGATATAGAGATCCGCTATGGGAAAAATTGTTTCTGGAGGCGTTACGTAACACCAGTTTCGAAGGTAATATACTACAAATAATAATTCAATCTGATTAGATATTTTGATAATATATTTTAACTTTTTGATTTACAGGTGTAACAGGCCCCGTCCGATTTTATGACAACGAACGCAAAGCAAGCATTCTCCTTAAACAGTTTCAGGGCGGCATAGAAGTGAAAGTAGGAGAATATAGTGCAGCTACGCAGCACTTGGATTTAACTTTAGGTGGCCCGCTCAAGTGGATTGGAAAGTACAGATTTTCTTTCTGATAAGCTTATATGGTTCTAAAGTGATTTCTCGATTTACAGACATCCGCCAAAAGATAGAACGCTACGAATAATAGAGCACACACGTGTAAATAAAACAGTCTATGCCATTCTAGCATCTTTGGCCGTGTGTGGAATAATTATGGCAGCCGTTTTCTTAGCATTTAATATTAAGTATCGAAATCAACGCTACATTAAAATGTCCAGTCCTCAACTAAACAACCTCATTATCATTGGTTGCATGTTGACATACACTAGTATAGTATTTCTAGGTTTAGATTCGGGACTCTCCAGTGTAGGTAAGTTTTGCAAGTAGATATTAATTTTAAGGTAAAATCTCAGCTTAGCCATTATTTATTACAGATGCATTTCCCTATATATGTACAGCACGTGCTTGGACTTTAATGGCAGGATTCTCTTTAGCGTTTGGAGCTATGTTTAGCAAAACATGGAGAGTACATTCTATTTTCACAGATGTAAAACTTAACAAAAAGGTTATAAAGGATTACCAACTGTTTATGGTAGTCGGCGTACTTTTATTTATCGACTTAGCAATAATGACTACTTGGCAAGTCGCTGATCCATTCTATCGAGAAACTAAAAAAATGGAACCTTATGTATGTGCATTTAACTAATACAAAAAGTATTCGAGTAGTTAATAGATTTTGATGTTAAAATGTTTCGATGGTCACATCCAAACTTTAGAAGTTTTCTCAGAGCCGGACTGGCCCGGGGGACTAGGAGTCCAGAGACTTTGGGATGAAATCACTCTAAGGACCAAGTAAAGCCGAAATCCTAAACCTCAACCTTTTGCCAAGTTAAAAAATATAATATAGTAATCAAAATATCCGCAGACTCCGCCACCAAATTGGTCCAGTCCGACCCTGAGTTTGCTGGTTATGCTATGGTAATAGAAAATGCGTCGATCAGCTTATTTTAAATTTTTGCAAAATAATATAATTATTTTTGTTAATATTAAATAATAAAACCAAATTGATATAAATCTATATTTTAGCCTCATCCATCAAGCGAAGATATTATAATCATTCCAGAAAACGAATATTGTGCCTCGGAACGAATGACATTATTTGTGGGTTCTATTTATGCTTATAAAGGATTACTTATGGTATATTTACTAATCGGTTCAATACTTCATTAATAATTATTCTCGGTACATTTTTAGATATTTGGTGCATTTTTAGCATGGGAAACACGTCATGTATCGATACCTGCTTTGAATGACAGCCGTCACGTGGGTTTATCCGTTTATAATGTGGCTATTATGTGCATTTGCGGTGCAGCTGTTGCTCTTGTACTTGTCGACCATCAGGACGCTATGTTTTTGATTATAGGTAATTTACCTATGTATATTATATCTACAGCCTGTTGAATGTATCGTTTTGCTGTTAGGTGTTTTCGTGATGTTCTGCACAACAGCCACTTTATGGTTGGTATTTGTACCAAAGTTGGTTGAACTGAAGAGAAATCCAGGTGGCTCGATAGATAAACGAATAAGAGCCACACTTCGACCAATGTCTAAAACTCGAAGGGACTCTAGCGCAACAGAATTAGAACACAGACTAAAAGAAGTTAAAGCAAATAATTCAAAATACAGGAAGACATTGTTAGAGAAAGAATCTGAATTACAGGTTTGTTCGTAAATAAAGTTTTTCTTTCACTTTTTTTATATACTGTTTTATTTAAAGATGCTTATAAAAAGATTGGGAAATGAAGCTAGAGAGATATTAGATTCGCGTACGGATTCAATGAGCGACACAAATCGCCTTTCTGTACCACTTTTGCGTAAAGAAGCTCCCAGTGCCACAGAAACTAGTGATATCACTTCAATATGTAGCCTTAGTTCTCAAGATTTCGCATCTTTACATCATTCTGACAGCCAAAAGTTAGTTCAAATCACCTTGAATTAATAACATCTGGTATTATGTATGTATAATATAACAGACTTGTCTAACGAAATTAAAAACTAAGTCAAACTTCTTTCGTGTCTCAGCAAAATCTCATGATATGAGTAAAAAGACATATTAGAAGTCTACTATTATTATTGATTACAGAAATTCTTAAATAATCTCTTATTTCTTTTCTCTTATTTAGGAAAAAGAAAATGCCAGTAAGTGATTCGCCAAAATTATGCGTTCCATCTTTACAACATAAAAGTCACGACGCTCAAGCAACTGAAGATAAAGTAGCAATACAAAACGGCAATATAACTAAAGATGGAATAGATGTTCCATGTGCAAAGCACAGTGCTTCAGAAAGTAATCATA
Source organism: Ignelater luminosus (assembly GCA_011009095.1). Lineage (NCBI taxonomy): Eukaryota > Metazoa > Arthropoda > Insecta > Coleoptera > Elateridae > Ignelater > Ignelater luminosus. The sequence goes on from VTPC01004488.1 coordinate 160,810, forward strand.
GTAGTATAAAAGAATTTCCTAGTAGAGAAAGAATTTCTAGCGAGACGCATAGAGTTCCGTCTACAGCTAAACAAGACAGCGTAGAATCTTCTAGAAATGTTCCCACTTCGGAGCATCATAATGCTAAGCCGTATTTCGATTCTGCCACACCAACTGCTGAGCGGCGGCAATCAAAAACGCCAGAACCTCCGCATCATCCTGATAAACGGCGAGCAAGTATGAAGTCGGAGTCTATAGATCAACAAGAACCTTCGGTTTGTGGTAGAAGAGTAAGCGTCCCAACTAACAGAACCACGCCAAAAAAGAAAATTGAAGGTGGACAACATGTAGTTGCTAAAAGTGAATTGTGGGACACAGGCAGTCAACACAGGTGTACGAAGAGTCATCCGAAGAGTAATAGGATAAGCATTTCGCAAGATGAAGGTATGCAAATTAAAGATAAGGTTAGATTGATATCAAGATGGATTTTGTTTAATTTCAAAATTTAATTTTTTATAGATGATAGCCTAATGCATCGGTCAGTATCAGAAAGAAATCGTCATTCGTCGCAGAAGAAAGAAAAGAGCCCTAGTAAAAAGGATACGCATCCAACCGGTATATGTAATCAGCATAGCAGCAAATTGGGTTACTACCAATCGACACCTAATGTGGCTGCATTAAAACCTGGTGCTACATCTGCTGGAACGCCAGCTAGAGAAAAATCGATTCATAATGCGACTTCAGAATCCGAGTTGTTAGATCGCGAGATATTGCCCATTTTCCAAAAACTTTTAACTGAAAAGAACAAAAGTCAACATAACATTAATTATTCATTCGGACGTTCTTGCCCTAACATTTCCATAAAGTGCGACATCGTCGAATATTTGTGAATTTCTCTACGAAGTACCTCCGAATATTTTTTAAGGCGGCATAGTTTATTATTTTGTTACTGATTTTAATTCCCGAAGATTTAAGTTTCTAGCGTCGTTTCACAAAAGAAATACAGGAAGTTGCGTTTCTAATGAAAACGTCATCCTGACATGTGGATAGGTGCACAAAGATCTCTTCATGGTTGTGTTTAACTAGTCAATGTTGTAAGATTCTAAAATTTAGATTAATAAATGTTTTAGTATAAATAAGTATTATTAATTATAAAAATTTTAAAAGTTGCCAATGTATTTGGTTATTAAAAAAAGATCTGCCTATAAATTGCTGTTTTATTGACTAATTTTAGCCCAAAAATGTACAACCCTCCTCATTTCAGTTGTGGTGCTTGAGATGCATGTAGTTTGCAAGCCAGACATC